>JBAMBO010003223.1:0-70197 GCA_037044535.1 Lordiphosa magnipectinata | reverse complement strand
ACTTAGTACTCAATTGCTACGGCAAATGGTAAAAGCGGCTGACCTTGTCTGTCCCAAAGACCAAATTTTTCTAGTCGAACGTTCATAAAAGAGCTTCGTTCAACTTTTAAATGAAAGTAAAGTTTTAAGATTTTAAGACAAATTTTGATTCTGTGTGAGAGAAACGGATATATAAAAGTCGGCTAGAGGCGACTTCAACTTTCATCCTCTTTCCATCAGCAAACATGTCATTGAACCTAGGGAGCAGCAGCTCCATTTGTGTTTCCTATTGCTGGAACCTTGCGTTGCCTTGTTTACACTGGCTTTTACAAGGCCTCTGTCATCCTCCAGCCCACAGCTTTTCTCCGCCTCCGCCTCCAGCTTGTGCACGCGCTTTTTTTTCTCTTTTTTTTTTGGCGACACTAAATCTAAATTCAATATGTTGTCGATTTAACATATTTCATTTGGCCAGCCGCATAGCTTTTTCGTTTGCATAGCCTTCGTGTGGATGTGTGTGCGTGTGGAAATGAGCAAACAACGTGTTAGACTAATATTGACAGAGCCCATGAGCGGCAGCCTCTTCGAACACTTACAACTTCTTCTTGGGTCCCAGGTCCAGGGACTACGTCATGCCCAAAAATTATTGAAATTACCACAAGGTCTTTTTTCTCTGTGTGTCTGTTGACTGTGGTGTCAAATTTGTGCGATTATATTACCAAAGAACCGAACAAGACCATATGGCTTGGTCCAATAAATGAAGTTTGCTTAACTTTAACCACTGCAAATCGGATATCGTAAAAGTGCAAAAACTAGAGCAAAAACTAACTTGAACATTTTTCTTGTTTTGGTTTGAGTGAGACTCGTGAATGGCCAACAGGTAATTTAAGTACGCCGAATCAAATTCAAAAGCATTTAAATAATTAATTTAAAAACTTTTATTTGGGGTCGTCGATTTTTGTGTTAAACCTTTTTGGCGACATTCATAAGCCCAAAACGCGCGTCCAGCGCCGAAAGTCATTAAAATCATGATTAGCAGCAGCCACAGGTGCAATTAAAAGTAAACCCCAGCGAAAGAAAAGCACTCACCGGGATCAAAAGGAGCTTTGCTTGGCATACAACAAAACAAACACAAAAACAAAAAAAAAAAGAAACAAATAAGCCAACTGACCGCAAACAGAACAACAACAACAACAAAAGTTAGGGCTGCAAGGGGATTTCTTCTTAATGTTTTTCTTTCAATAATTTGCGCATGTAACCTACCCAAACTCTGCGGTGAAAGCAACGAGGGGAGGGTGTTGGACGGCCAGACACACACAAAAGGGCTCAAGGTCAGTGCACAAAATTGGCTAAAGAGTTTTCAATGGCTTTTCGACTTTTGCCTCTGTATTGTAAACGTTGCAGTTGGTTTTTTTTGTTTCGCTTAACACCTCTTTTCAAGGGATATTTCAAATTTGGGCAAACAGTCTTTAAAACAGTTTTGATTTTCCTACTTTAAAAAAATGCAGATAATTTTTAGGTAAATAAAATTATTCTTGTTAAAACATTCAAAGGAATTCCCATCGGTTTCAGTTAGGACTATTCGACAGTAGACTTACAGATTAAAACAGTAACTTGAACCGTTATTTGATACGGTTTTAATCTCAGACTTTTAAAACCAGGGAAATCTAGCGAGACTGAAATCAGCTTCCATCAAAATTGTGGTCCGATCTTTATCATTTCTTTGTCAAATCAATAAATAGTCTTGATTACTAAATATCCTTAGAATTTATGAACCATCTATCTACAAAACTGTGGGAGATATGATATTTTTTCCAAATTGTAGGCGTGGCAAAAATTGAACGAGAAGGCCAAGCTAACTTCGTCTGTGCCGAAGTTTTTATACCCTTGCAAATGCAAATGTCACAGTTTAAGAACGCTTATATAAAAATCAAAAAATTTTGTAACTAAAACCTATTTTCCGACAGATAAACGTCTGAAAAAAGTTTTTCTCACTAAGACTCAATTTCCGACCGATTGGCCCTATGGCAGCCTTATGATATAGTCATCCGATTTCGGCCCAATTTTGCGAATCTATTTGAAAGCATATAAAATAAGTCATCAGCGAGTTTAAGGACGCTAACAAAACTAAACAAAAAAATTTTTTACCAAGACTCATGTTCGACCGATCGGTCCTATGGCAACCATAAGATATAGTCACCCGATGTCGATCAACTTTTTCAAATTAGTTTGAAAGCGTTTAATATTAATAATCAGCGACCTTAAGAACGATTTACTTAAAATCAAAAAAGTTTTTTTTCACTAAGACCCATTTTCTGACCGATCGGTCCTATGGCAGCTATAAGATATAGTGATCCGATTTTGACCAAAATTTTCAAATCTCTTTGAAAGCATATAATATTAATAATAGCCGAGCTTCAGGACGCTAACAGTGAAAACAAAAAAGTTTTTCTCACTAAGACCCATTTTCCGACCGATCGGTCCTATGGCAGCTATAAGATATAGTGATCCGATTTTGACCAAAAATTTGAAAATCTGTTTGAAAGCATATAATATTATTAATGACCGAGTTTAATCACGTTAACATTGAAAACAAAAAAGTTTTTCTCACTAAAACCCATTTTTCGGCCGATGGTTCCTATGGCAGCTATAAGATATAGTGATCCGATCCGGTCGGTTCCGACATATTAGCAGCGTGCAGTAAAAAGAAGACTCTGTGCAAAATTTCAGCTCGATAGCTTTAAAACTGAGAGACTAGTTTGCGTAGAAACAGACGGACAGACAGACAGACGGACAGACAGACGGACGGACAAAGCTCAATGAACTCAGCTCGTCGCCCTGATCAAGAATATATATAGTTTATGGGGTCGGAAATGAATATTTCTATGCGTTGCAAACTTCTGGGCAAAATTATAATACCCTTTGCAAGGGTATAAAAATAAACTTCATCTGCTTGCAAGTATGAGAAATATAAGTCCCATACATGTCAAATCTTTAACTCTTAACATCTCTGAGATCTGTTAGTTCATACGGTGGCACGGCTGTTGATGCTGATTAAGAAATTATTTCTTCTCTCTGTTACATGCTTTTGCACAAACTTAATATACACCTTGTACCTTTGGTACCGGGTATTCAAAACAAGAAAGAAAGTCTGTCAAGCCCGACTATAACATACTCTGCACCCTTAATGTCGCAGCTCGAATTTGGTCACGAGTCAAACGGCCAGTTAACACACAACGCACAACGCAGTGCGCTCTCTAAGTCTCTCTCTCTTTCTCTCTCTCTCTCTCTCTCTCTCTCTCTCTCTCACTAAGATTGCTTCTGCTGAACGCAATGCTTAGGTTATGGGTGGGGTGGTTGGGGGGTGTTAACTGACCGTTTTTTGCTCATAACTTGAGTATCGTTCATCCGATCTTTATCATTCCTTCGGCAAATCGATAAATAATTTTGAGTACTAGATATCGCTAGAAAGTACGAACCTTCTATATCAAAAAAGATATGACGTTTTTTCCAAATTGCGGGGGCGCGAGAGGGCGTGGCAAAAATTGAAAATAAACTTGATCTGCCTGCAAGTATAAGAAATATATGTCCCATACATGTCAAACCTCTATCTCTTACCATCTTTGAGATCTCTTCGTTCATACGGACAGACGGACAGACAGACAGACAGACGGACAGACGGACAGACAGACAGACGGACAGCAGACATGGCTATATCGAATCGGCTGTTGATGCTGATCAAGAATATATATACTTTATAGGATCGGAAACGATTCCTTCTCCCTGTTACATACTTTTGCACAAACTTAATATACTCTATGTACCTTCGGTACAGAGTATAAAAATTTTGCTCTTACGCGGACTTGATCCCACGATCTCAACGTTTTCTTAGGCTGGGATGACACATTCAATTTTTACGAACAATTATTGTCACATTTTTTTTTTGTTAATAGGGGGAAACGTCGTTGGAGACAAAATGTTATTGAATTCGCCTCACAATATTGTTGATGAGTGACAGAGGCATTGCTGCTGCAGGCAGCGCAGTAGGCAGAATTGTTTCTACTAGATTCAATATTTTTAACAATTCGGTTGATATTTAATGGGTTTGATAAATCTAGGAGATTTCCACATAGTTATTAAATATTATAATTATTTCATTACTCAAAATTAAATCGCGAAAGAAGAAAAAAAGAATTTTTCTTCAAAGAAAAGCAGACGGTATATTGAAATTAAATATCCAAGGCATATTGCATTTTGGTGATAGAGAAATTATCCGAAAGGTTTCAGCCAGAAACATCTTATAGAATGAGTCCGGATTGCGCCTACGCTACCTATCCACAGGCATGGATGATTGTTTCAATCATATTGGGTGAATCTCAATATAGTTTGCAGTTGCATGTTAGGGTCCAGCAGCCAAAGATCACTAGCACTATTTAATGTCAGTATAGTGACTCGAAAGTTATATTGGCATAGTTGATGGTACATCAAAAGTAAGTTGTTTGAAAAATCAAATATTATGTTCACAAATAGTTTTAGGCAAACGTTTCGAAATTCTGCCAAAGAAGAATCCACATATTCAGAATTGATTTTGTCTGCAGCGGATGTCCAGAAAAGATATATTTGTTGATTATTCTTATAATCAACTGATGATGAGTCCCAGACAAAGCAACAGTTTCTGACACTGTCAATAAGGCAATTAAAACTAGCTGTTACGTACATTGAGTGTTTCAAAATACCAAAAAAATTACACAAAATACTAGATTTTTAACATTTTTTCGCGTTTTGGGGATTTTCTTTGATAATTTTTTAAAGTATGCGGCGAATTTGTTGGTTTCGCTCAACAATAAGTTGTGTCTAGAAATTGAATGTGTCATCCCGACCACGGCCCTTGTTGCTCGCTGAACGGCGAAGTGAACGAGTGAGCTAAGGCGCCGCACAGTGGCCGGTTTCGCTGATTTGGCATTGCATAAATCTTAACTTTTCAACAGAAAGAGATATTTGAAAAATTCCAATGGGAAGGTGGTAGAGAATTTCAGTAGCTTTGAAATAAGCTTAAGGTCATCATTGTAGGTCAACAGGGTAACTCAGGATCGGCTGCCAAAGTGCAATGTTTAAGACACTAACAAGAAAGAAAATCGGTCAAGCCCGACTATAACATACTCTGTACCCTTACACTCGCATTTGCTCAGGAGTCAAACGGCCAGTTAACACCCCGCGCACAACGCGGTGCGCTCTCTAAGTTTCTCTCTCTCTCTCTCTTTCTCCCTCGCACTAAGATTGCCTGTGTTGAACGGTTAGGGTATGTTGCTGTGGTTGTTGGTGGGGGGGTGGGTGGAGTTAACTGGCCGTTTTTTGCCCATAACTTGAGTATCGTTCATCCGATCTTTATCATTTCTTCAGCAAATCGATAAATAATTTTGTTTACAAGGTATCTCTAGAAGGAACGAACGATCTATCTCAAAAACTGTAGGAGATATGAAGTTTTTTCCAAATTGCGGGGGCGGGAGGGGGCGTGGCAAAAATTGAAAATAAACTTGATCTGCCTGCAAGTATAAGAAATATATGTCCCATACATGTCAAACCTCTATCTCTTACCATCTCTGAGATCTCTTCGTTCATACGGACGGACAGACAGACAGACGGACAGACAGACAGACGGACAGACGGACATGGCTATATCGACTCGGCTGTTGATGCTGATCAAGAATATATATACTTTATAGGGTCGGAAACGATTCCTTCTCCCTGTTACATACTTTTGCACAAACTTAATATACTCTATGTACCTTCGGTACAGAGTATAAAAAGGTTCCAAGAAATAGACTAAACATTTTAACTTTTTAAAAACTTAAATAGTTAACTATTGACCAAATTCAATGAGCCAAAGTCGACCTTCAAATTTGATTTTTGCAACGCTAAATCGGCCAAACCGGCCACTGTGCGCCGTCGCACTGTTACCACAATATTACATGCTACCACACAATTTTACCAATTTTGATCCAAATCGGACAACTATATAGTATAGCTGGTATACAAAATTTAGTTCTGAAAAGAGTCTTAGTTGGAAAAACTTGTTTGTTTTCAATGCTATCGCTCCAAAACTTGTTACTGTTCAGTTTTATATGCTACCACACAATTCTAACAAGTTTGATCCAAATCGGTTGACTATAGCATACAGCTGCCATAGGAACGATCGGTCGAAAAAGTAGTTCTAGTGTGAAAAACTTTTTTGTCTTCAACGCAAACGTCCCCAATCCTCGTATTTCTAAGTTTTCTATGCTTTTACACAATTCCACTAAGTTTTATGAAAATCGGACAACTATATAGTATAGCTGCCATACAAAAGATTTGTCTGAGAAAAAGTCTAAGTAGGAAAAACTTCCTCGAACCGAGCCAGTTAGCCCAGAAAACCATGCAAAGAAACGAACCGCCGTGGCGGTTACTTTCCTTACTTTCGATAGATCCGCTCTTTATCTAAAGTAAAGTAAGGCTGGAGTACTAGGTAACATCTGGTCTACTTTAAGTGTAACAAAATGCAATTGGCCACTTTAATTCAAATGTTAGACCTTTTTCTTACCACAATCTTACTCAGAACATTATGTTGAACGGTTACTCTGTCTAATGTTTATTCACTTGGAAAGTGAAAAACAAAAATCTCTCAAATGAATTTTATGTTGTGTGGGAACAAATTAAAGTCATTCAATACAAGATCAAAAGTGCACAAAAACTCAATTAAGTTAGCTGACTTGAAAGAGCTTGGTGATAGCCGTCTTTGTCGTTTGGTTTTCCCATCCAATTAGAATCAGATTAGAATTTTAAACGTTTTTTTTAAATCATTTCCTTCAACTTTGTAAAAAGGAAACAAGCAGCACAACTATGTTTATATGTACATATATTGCATTGTTCATTCAATTTTAATTGGTTTAATAACCTCTCCATCAATTAATTTTCTCAATTTAAATTTCGAATTTTCAAATCAATTTGATTGAAATAAACATTCAGACATAATTGTTAAACGAGGTGTTAATTATGCACGCGCACTTAATTCGCTACGATTCGTCAGCCATTTTGCTTTCAGGTCTTTAATTGCTAAATGCGTTGGGCTGATGTAAATTTATTTCTGACAGATGATTCCACTGAAACTCAAAATACATTCTAATTGGCAAGTCCGGGAAATTTATAATTATGGTTGCAACCGGCTTACACAGATTCCAGCGAAAATAAAACCCAAGCTCGTTTCACTAAAATTCCATTCATTGCTGAAAATAAAGTTATTTTCATGAAATTCTCATCATATTTTCATTTAATTTAACAAAAAATATATTTCTTTAAGAATATTTTTTCTGCCAAAGCCAAGTCCACGACTGACAAACTAATTGAATTTCCACAATCGAATTATTTAATCAATTTGCTTAAAAAAAAAAATGCGAGAAAAAATGGTAAACAGAATCAGTGATGCGGTGTATTTTTTTTTTTTTTTTTTTGTGTGTGGCTGTGTTGCTGTTACGATCCATCAATTTTATTTAATCATTTATTTAATCAAATTTACTGATTATGCAGCTACCTACGCGGGCATGTGCCAACGCGTCCATACATACAGATGTACATATGTATATATGTATGTAATAAGTTCGATTTCTTAAACCAACTTGGAGAGAAAAAACAGAACTTAGGACTAACTTGTAAATGTAATAAACTGCTGAGCCATCCCCCCCATTCTCTGTCAGCCACTTGATTTTATTGACAACTTTATTGACGGCAGCCGTTTTGTCACCTAAAAAGTGTCAATGTTTTATTTTCATTTTTTATCGCGAAAACACACAAAAGTTTGAAATAGCCAAGGGAATCATCAGTGTCAGTGTTAGGTTTTGATATCTGTATGGGAGATTTAGTGTTAAAGAACAGATTCGGCCAGCCCATAGATTACGGAGGGGGCCAAATTCATTCGTGAATCTGTGAACACTGAATTGAAAGTAAATCCACCAATCTTACCAACAAAAGAATATGAAAATGAATATGAAAATCGTCACATATGCTAACGATTGTTCTATTACAGTTCAGTTTGTTGTTATGACCAGCTACGCCCCTGCTCGCAGCGTTGGTGATCGGAAGGAATTTCCTAGAAAAACTAGAAACTATGCAAGTGCAAGATTGTGAAGAATAAAAGACCGCAGGCCTTTGTCGGAAAGGTTATCACTGAGAAGAGGAAATGCAAAAAGAACAATTAGAGGCATATAAAGTAGAAGCAACAGGAAGCCTCAAGGGAATATACATAGTTTCGTGTTTGTCTTGAAGGGACATTAAGGTTCACGCGTCCGAATAGGTACTCAGCGTCAATATTACCCCTTATTAGCTTGTTTAGTAACATTATACCCAACATGGTACGTCTATGCTTAAGTGAAGGTAAGTCTTAAAGCTTAAGCCTGGAAATATAGGGAGAAAGTCTCAACTGTGGGTCCCAACCCAGGTTACGAAGGGCAAACAAAAGGAACTGCTTCTGGACAGATTCGATACGTTTACACAGGGTGATTGATTGAGGGTTCCAAATACACGAACCAAACTCCAAAACAGGCCTCACTAGGGATATAAACAAAAGCTTGGTCGTGTAGGGATCATTGAACTCCTTAGACAAACGTTTAATAAAACCTAACAATCCCATGGCCTTATTCACAGAAAGTTCAATGTGAGTGCCAAAAGAAAGTTTATGGTCGACGGGTAATACCCAGATCATGGAAAGATTCAACTTGTTCAAGTTGATAAGAATCCAATAAATAGTTAATCAAAAGAGGGGTACTACGATAAAAAGTCATAGATTTCAAATCTAATCATCTATATTAGAATTTGAATTCAAATCCACCTGAAGCAAAGCAGAATCGTTGAACGAGTTGTGGCTCAGGAATATCTTTAAGTCATCTGCGTACATCAGTGCACGAGAATGCTTCATTACATTAGGCAGGTCATTAATAAATAACACGAAGAGAAGAGGTCCAAGATGGCTGCCCTGGGGAACTCCAGAGGTCACAAATACCGGATAAGAAGTGCTACTATTAAAGACTACTTTCTGAGTTCTAGACTGGAGATAAGATGTTATCCAATTAAGAAGCCCCAGTGGAAATCCCAGCAGACGCAATTTCAAAATTAGAAGGCAATGAGAGACACTGTCGAAAGCCCTACTAAAATCAGTAAAGATAACATCTGTTTGTTTACCTTGAGTGAAACCATGAATCACTGAAGAAGTAAATTCCAGTAGGTTTTGTAGTAATGGATCTGTTTTTAACAAATCCGTGCTGGTTCGGCGATATAAAAGGAGAACATGAGTACTGTATGAGATGTTATAATTTGTTCAAAGAGTTTAGGTATTGCAGAGAGTTTCGCAATGCCCCCTGGAGTTTGAAATGTCAGAACGAGAACCCTTTTTATGTAAGGGAATAATGAAAGATTCTTTCCATGGAGTTAGAAACCTAGACTGCTCAAGTGATTTGGATAGGATAGGCAAGCGAGTCTGCGCATTGCTTTAAAATGCACGATGGCACATTATCTGGGCCAGAAAAAAAGGTTAGATTTTAGCGAAAGTAAACCATTCAAGACAGAAGAAAAAGAAATGGTGGGGCAGCTTTTGAAATCATATGAGTAAATAGGATAAGAAAAGCCTTTGCTGGCATCGGACGACGAGTAAGTTGATTGAAAGAATTTTGCGAAGAGATTTGCAATGTCAATGTCGGACGAGGCATTTTCATGTTTAAAGAAAAGAGAAGAAGGTAAGGCATTGGAACGATGGTAGAAGCTCTTTGGATCGTTACAAAAGTTACTCTGTACTCGAGACAGGTAGTTTTTATACCAGATGCGATTTTCGCTTGAAATTTTGCCCTAGCATTCGAGAATTTGGAGAAGTCCGTTGCTTTTAAAGATCTTTTGTATATTTTAAAAGGCGAGACTTCACATTTTTCAAGTGTCTCAGGCTTGCACAACTCCATGGAACATTTTTGTGAGCGCTACTTACACTCTCCTGAGGAATAGAGATATCGAATAGCTCGTACAGCTTAGAATAAAACAGATTGGTGACAGTTTCAACACAATGCACTTGATTAAGAAATGAGTACAAACGTTCTTGAATCAAGATCTATTTGTCCTTACAGTAAACTGCAAAAATAAGAAAAGTGCGTACTTCAAGTACAAAATAGACTTACTAATGCTAGCTAGCCAAAAAGTATGCTACGAAAAATGAGAATTATTTTAATTCGAATTTGTACTTAAAATTCCCTCCTGGTTTATGGAGTTAGGGTAGATTTCGGACATACAGTAAAACCATCTTGGTCTTTGGTTAATTCATTTCCTTTGCACTTTCCAAGCCTTATTTGATTAAATATAGAGGCATATTTTCAAGAACAAATTGGGAATGGCTTTAGAATTTAATGGGCTTAAACCAAGACCATTTTGTACTTATAATATGAACTTTTGTTTTGATTCCAGAATGTATTGCTGTTGAATTTAGAATTTATTTGACTTTCATTAAGAATATTTTTTACTTATTTTAAGAGTAAATCGGGTTTAGATTAACACCATTACAAACTATAAGAATGATCAAAAAAATTTAAAAATAGTTCGAAATGTACTTAATATATACCGAATCAATCTTAAATTAAGTATTTCGGGATGGAAAAAAACGGACTTGAAGTAAGAATTTTGTACTTGAATCAAGTATTTTCGTACTTACCGTACTATTGACACCGTTTGTACTTGATTCAAGTACAAAGTTCTTGGTTTTTTTTTCTGAGTGTACTTATAACTATCTATATTTACAAATTTATATGGTTTATGTGGTTATACACTCAAAAAAAAACAGGCAACATCGCCCTTAAAATTAGAAATTCGCCCTAAAAAAGGGGTCAAGGGCGATTCGCCATATATTCTAGAAATATATTTTCTAAAAATACGACAGACGTTTTCTAAAATTAAACAAATTCTTTCATAATTTAAGAAAATTTTTTCTAATAATAAGACAATTTTTTCTTAAATTCAGAAAATTCTTTCAAAAATTAAGAAAACATTTTATATAAGCAAGAAAAATTTTCTTAAATTTAGAATAACATTGTCTAGATTTTAGAAAGGATTATATAGTTTATAGAAAATGTTTTCTCAATTTTAGAAAGAATTTTCTAGTTTATAGGAATCGATTTTCTTACTTTTAGAAATTATTTTCTTAATTTCAAGAAAAAGTTTTCTAATACTTAGAAAATTTTTCTATATTTTGGAAAATAATTTCTTGAAAATATTAAAAAACTTCTGAAATCAAGACAAATTGCTATACATTTTAGGGTTAAGATCATTTTTCTATAATAATGAAAAAACATTTTGGAAATTTATTTATAATTTATTTTTATTATTTTAGATTACATATACATACATAGCTTAAAAATACAACTTTGGTTTAATATAAAGATTGCCATTCAAAGTGTGAAATTGTGTGGGTGGGTTGACTAAAGATTGAAAATTGATAAGTGTTAAGTCTAAGTAGGATTCATTTTTAAAACGCTTAAGGTGATCACAATAAGTTGTTTCAAGTCGGTAAGTTTTGAAATGATCCAAATGAATGACATTCACGCATTAACATCAGCGAAAAATTTTAAACAAAGTTTGCAAGTAAAAGACATTGTCAATAATAAATAAAAAAAAACTGTGATGAATTCAATTCAAATAAAGTTATTTATAAGCTAAAGTTGTCAAGTGAACCCTTTACTTTTCAGCGCTTAAGTCATTTATAAGTTCAGAAAGGCTTCTGTTCTTGACATCAGTTTCCAAATGAATGTAATAGAAAAACTTTTGAATAAATGTAAAAACTAAGCGACATTCATCTGGATATTTCAAATTAAGGACAAAGAAAAGCTTGAAACAGATGTCAACACATTTTAAAATATCTGGGAGCTTATAAAAAGCACCAGAAATGAAAACGTAAAACTCTGTCAAATTATACGGGCTAGTTCCCACGCAGCAAATTATTGGCTGAAGCGTAGTCTTTATGTTGTAGCATTTATCAATGGCTTCTTTAAGATGGCTTTCCAATTCGCCGATAGTTGATTTCCAGAACATAAACTTGTTTCTGGTGTATTCAATTGTGAATTTGTCAAGCTTTTCTCCGGCATAGTTCCGTTTTCCACGAGCTGTGGGAACCAATGCTGAGTGCATTAAGATGCATAGCAAAACATCCTGGGTATCTACATAAATATGTATAAACAAAAAAAGCATATTAAAGAATTGAAACAAAAATCAAAAACTTTAGGGCTAAAAACAAGAAAGAAAGTCGGTCAAGCCCGACTATAACATACTCTGCACCCTTAATGTCGCAGCTCGCATTTGGTCACGAGTCAAACGGCCAGTTAACACACAACGCAGTGCGCTCTCTAAGTCTCTCTCTCTCTCTCTCACTAAGATTGCTTCTGCTGAACGCAATGCTTAGGTTATGGGTGGGGTGGGTGGGATGTGTTAACTGACCGTTTTTTGCTCATAACTTGAGTATTGTTCATCCGATCTTTATCATTCCTTCAGCAAATCGATAAATAATTTTGTTTACAAGGTATCTCTAGAAGGTACGAACGATCTATCATCAAAACTGTAGGAGATATGACGTTTTTTCCAAATTGCGGGGGCGCGAGGGGGCGTGGCAAAAATTGAAAATAAACTTGATCTGCCTGCAAGTATAAGAAATATATGTCCCATACATGTCAAACCTCTATCTCTTACCATCTCTGAGATCTCTTCGTTCATACGGACGGACAGACAGACAGACAGACAGACAGACAAACGGACAGACGGACATGGCTATATCGACTCGGCTGTTGATGCTGATCAAGAATATATATACTTTATAGGGTCGGAAATGATTCCCTCTCCCTGTTACATACTTTTGTACAAACTTAATATACTCTATGTACCTTCGATACAGAGTATAAAAATGATCCGAAACATAATGTTACACCCAAACAAGAACCCTTTGCGGTTTTCTGCCGACGATGCCTTGGCATTAATTTTGGATCAGGGACTTACAAAAGACCAAAATTGTGCAATTAGAGAGGAGTGTAAGATCAAAAATTGCGATATACATATCCGATTTATAAGGAAGTGACTGAAAGTGAAAGCCATTGCAGACCATCAGGCATCGTTATTTCTGATGCGAAAGCATAAGTCAGACTTCAAAACTGTTGCTCGGGTTGTTGGCTTGCAAGATGATTATTACATGTAATGAATGCGTACATATTAATTTAACATAATATTAAAAAAAAAACGGGGTTAAGTGCTACCACGCCCACCTTTTCCCAAATATAGCAAAAAACTAGACCGGAAAATTTTTGACCCTCTTTCACCTTCGCCAAACAATCCGAAGGTGTAATCAAAAAGGTACGAAGCAGGAACAAAGTCTTAAAGGCCATAACTGGAACTGGGGAAAGAAGAAGAAAGCGATTGTCACCACCTAAAAGTCTATTGGAAGGTCTATGATCAACTACGCGGCCCCAGTATGGTCCCCGTGTATCAGTTACACCCCATGGAGAAACCTCCAGCTAGCCCAAAAAGCTGCGCTGCGAGTAGCCACCGGTTGTCACATTATGACCCACCACGACCACCTGCATCCCTGTTCGTGAGCACAACAAGTTCCTCACGCAACAGTTCCTAATAGGCTGCCATCAGACATCCCATCCAAATCATGCCTGCACCACACTGAGCATGTCAAGGCGCCCCATAGCTGTGAGATATGACATATGAGCGGAATCTCTACCCGTTGAATAGCTCCTAGGAAATGATAGCCCCACCCTCGCATCATGTGCAGAAGCCAAGAAGCTACCGAAACTATAAGCAGAGCCATTATAGTCCTGGCAGGCCACCTCCCATTGATTAGGCCGCGAAAACCCTGCCTCGTTCGACGAGCTTCGCTCTGGGAAAAGCAGGCACCTAAACAGCTACCTAGCACGCATTAACCCAGAAATCGCCGACGAATATCCCTCGGAATATCTCGGCCTGCACGACACAGTACTCCTTTTCAATTGTCCCCTTAACCCCAGTGACCTCACACCAGTAGATCTTTGGACCCATCCAGTCGAGACACCCCTTTTACTCGTTCTGACCCCAGATTAGCTCCCTACATCTTTTTAGTAATTTACCTCTTACTTTTTCTCTCTTTCTCCCTTTACGTACAAATCTTTCCAGGCAGCCCTCTACCTCAGTCTGACCCTAGACTAGCCCCCTGCATCTCTTTAATAATTTACCTCTTACTTTTCTTTTCTTACTCTCTTTGCGTACAAATCTTTCCAGCCGCTACAACAAACCCATAAGAATTTTTTCCTGTCCTCTCCATTTAGCCAGTCCGGCTAAAAAAAAGCGACTGTTTTTATTGTTGTGGTGTGGCGTGAGGAATAAAGAAAGTGGTTTTTGTATAGGACGCGATAAGTGGACTAAGCCGCACCCACAGACAAAACTCCGTACCTTTTTCCTAACAAGTTCCCCCTGTCTAACAAAATATGGCAACTTCATGTAATTATTGTACAATATTTGCCAAAATATCCTCTTTTTTATGTATTTTACTTTTTTTTTTTTTAAGGCTTTGATATTTTCCTATCCTCAGGCTTTCACTTCCAATTTGTGTTGAAATTTTTGCCCCACCCAAAAACTCTGAGCATAGTTTTTCTGCCAAAGTAAAGCTGTTAACATAAACAATATCTAGTTGAGACTGCTGACTGGGCCACAAACTGCCAACAACTGTCTATCCCGCCCAACCCAGTATCCGTGTGTTGTGTGCTAACTGCTTCTGTTTCTTACACTCTGGTTTTTTGTTTTTTTGTTGTTTTTTTTTATATTTCCTTGCAACTTGCCGCACACAGGGCGTATGTGTAACATTTTGCGCTTTGCTGGCTACTTTTTTTGGCATGTTATTGTTGGTGTTTGCTGCTGGTTTGAATGAATAACAACACAACTGGCATACCCATTTAGACGAAGCTGAAACACTCTACCAATTGTTACAAAATTAAAAAATATTTAAAATTATTTATTAAACACCAAATAATTTGTTATTTTCTATTAAAAGAATATTTGGATTTTTTAAAATTTATTTTCTATGTAGAGTTTTGTGACTCCTAACTTTAAAAGTTCGCTCGTTCTCGCTGTTTGGAAGCATTCAAATTATGTTTTATTTAATTGTTAACATTATTTAACACGTTGCAGCTGCATATACCTGCATATGAGGGTCAAAAAATAAATTTAATAAATCAAAAAAAAAGGGAATCAACTGTCGCCTTTTACTGGCATTTGGTCCATGTGGGGCAGCTGTTGGCTGATTGTCGCCTTTTGTCACAACGCCTCATAATGAATGCTCATTAAAAACTGCTGTTGCAATGAGTTTGTCGGAAGAAAATAAAATAAGATGGTATACTCAAGGCAGTTATTATGACACACAGCCTAAACGATAAGTGCTAGAAAAGTTGAAAATTTAACAGTGAAGCTGGACATGCCATACATTTGAATTAAACGCATATATGAAGCGAGTGACCAGCTTCTCTTCTAGAAGCTGAATGGTTTGTATCTTTTTATCAGGGCTGCAAAACCAAAATAATTTTCAGAACCTCCGGTTTACTGGTTCGAACCAAAATTTACCAACGGTTAAGGTTCGGAAATTTGAGGTTCGAGGTTTTTGGGCTTTGGTTTTAGTTCTAACCTTGGTTCGTTGCACGTTTTTACCCATATATTTAAAATAACAATACAATAGGAACACAGAGAAAAACAGATCAATTTAATGTTGATACTTTCATATCGGAGTAAATTTGAAATGAAAAAATATAAATTTTTTCTCGGTGTATACTAGGGCGGGTCAATTTGTATGGAGCTAAAAAAACGTGGTAAGCGTATAGCAGATTCGGAATCTGCGATGAATTCTAAGAAAATTTCACGAAGAAACCCCATGTCTAAAATGAATTCCTAGCCCCCGCTGCGAAGCATGAAAATTTAAGGTTGAAGTATATTTTGGTATATTGAGGTTTGTACAGTATTTTTTTTAAAAATAATACATTTTGTAAAGAAATTATATTTTATTCTGATTCATTTTTTTATAATATATTTTATAAATATTTTTGTTTTTAAATCAACCAACAAATTTTTTTTTAATTAAATTTTTTTTAATAAAAATAACGAAAACAAGCCATACACTGATGAAGTGAAAACCAAAAGTCTGTAACTTTTTGACAAAAAAAGATATAGGTTTGCAATTTGAAATATATATTCAATATAATTTGGAAATTTAAGGAATTTAAAAAAAAAAGTGGGCGTGGAAAAGGGGCGTAAAATACATTTGAAGTTTCCTTAATTAAACCATTACATTGGTTTGTTTGTTTGCTACATTTCAACGAACTTCCACTACGCCATTTGTACAATGCCTTAGAAAATTCTAAGACTAGTGGACCATCCACTGCTTGTGGCACTTTGGCGAAGTTACTAGAGACATGTGAACAACTTCCGGTAAGCACCAAATTTTAATACAACTCATCAAATTTAAAGCAAACATTTTCTTGCAGAGTATACCTCATTTTGAACCCATTTCATTTGGGAATATGCCTCCGACTATTAAAAGTAAAGATGAAAAAAATATTTCCACTGACGTTTTTAATCTATATAGAATAGCCAAAGCTGTATCGGAAGGTTCGTGTTCAGAGGATGTCGCCAACATGAAACCGGGAAAAGTTGTTCATTCGCGCTGGTTGACAAAAGCAAGCAGAATTTTACGCCTTTATGTCGCTAGTACATAGTTTGCCATCAAACAATTTAAAAATTTTGACTAATTTCATTATGAAAGTTAACATACCAATGTATTTTAATGTCAAATTTTATAACTCTGTGGTATACGGCAGTAAACTTTTATTTAATTTTATTCTTGCCGAAAAATCTTCAAGAAATTGTGAACAAAGCAATACAAAACAATTCATTTTTTGCCCATACAGAAAATATTTTGTTTGCAATGCTTTTCGATGAAAGAAAATCTGTTCGAGGAAATGCTATTAACAAAATTATTTACTATCGCGAAAAATTACAAGATACGTCAAAGCTCCGGTCTTATAAAAAGAATATAATTAATTTCTACCGCACAGATTATATGAATTTAGTTGACTTAGATAACGACGACATCTTATTTGAACCTCCGTTAACTTTTAACATTCCACATGAACACTTATTGAAGTATTTAAATACTGAGGAAATACCACTGGCAGATCCCGAAATTCAATCCCACATTCAGGGAACCGAACGATGTGTGCAATTGTTGACACATGTCGCACGACGCGTAGTGTCGCACATTGTAGATGACGTTATGTGAGTAACTTTAGAAAGTCGTTTAAATTATCCACAAATCGAGTCGAAGCAAGACTTTAAAAATTGACTTTATTTATATTTAATATTAAGTTGAATAAATGTATGAAATTAGTGAAAATTAAACAATTACATAAGCGTTTTGTATTGTGACTTAACATTGTTTTCATTAATTTGGTAAATTTTTTTTTAGATATAAAGAAAAACGGCATCTAATGTATTTTACGCCCCCTTTTGTGCCACGGCATCTTTTTTTGGATACCTTAAATTTCCAAATTATATATATATATTTCAAATTGCAAACCTATATCTTTTATTGCCACTTCATCAGTGTATGGCGTGTTTTCGTTATTTTTATTAAAAAAACTTTAATTAAAAAAAAATTTGTCGGTTAATTTAAAAACAAAAATATTTATAAATTATATTATAAAAAAATGAATCAGAATAAAATATAATTTCTTTACAAAATGTATTATTTTTTTTAAAAAACCGTACAAACCTCAATATACCAAAATATACTTCAACCTTAAATTTTCATGCTTCGCAGCGGGGGCTAGAAATTCATTTTAGACATGGGGTTTCTTCGTGAAATTTTCTTAGAATTCATCGCAGATTCTGAATCTGCTATACGCTTATCGCATAAAAAAATTGACCCGCCCTAGTGTATGCACTTGTCGCCTAGATACATTATTAATCCACATTTATACGGTGAAGCAAACTTCATGAAGTTTTTGTTTGTAGGGAAGAGGTGTAGGGCAAAGCTTCATGGCAAGCTGGCAATGAAGTTTTTCAATATGTATATGTATTAGATGTACATTTTGTACCAGTTTTCTCTGATTTGGTGTCTGTTTATGTTCTGTACCAAAGGTACAAAGAATATTTGTGCAAATGTATGTAACCGCCAGAACAAAGCATCTCTGACCCTGTAAAGTGTATACAAATATTCACTTTCTCATGGGCAAAGTATATCATAGTCTGGCTTGACCGACTTTCCGTATTGTTATATTTCTAACTGTCGACTCTGCAGTTACTTACATAGAAGGGTACCCAAATATAAAACCTTTTTTTTTTGAACCTAACCAAAAGCTTGGGTTCGGAAGAGGTTTGGGTTTATCTATTTTCGTCCTTGTGGTTCGGTTCAGGGTTTGGTTGACAGTAAAAAAAACGCCGGAATTCCGGGAATCGCTCTGATATATGAATTGTACCTCTCATGTAGTCAAGACACTTATAGAAGTGAGATTCGCTTGATGTTGAACTCTGGATGTGGAATATGTGGTCTTTTTTTCTTGAGGAGTTTAATACTTACAATGCACCAGTGTTCATTTGTAATATCCGTCATTTTTATCATTTCCTGAGAAAGCTCGCAGATTTGTAATTTGTATAGACTTATACACTTTCGATGAGCACGCTTGTATGATTTCAATTGTACTGACACGCTCAATGTGAGTGAGCTCCTTTTATTTAGAACTTATCATCCCTTAATATCTATTCTTAACTAAGGCAGTATTTGGAAGATAGCTGCGTGTGTATAAATAGAAAAATGCATTCGTGTGAGGAATACACATTACCTCACACGGTGCATATTAAGTGGTGGGAACCGGATGACCTTTTCAAGTGGTTTGTCTAATCCTTGTAAGCAACCATAATTACATTTAATGTTACGAATGACTTATTTTATGATGCTGAGTTATGATAGGCTGTGCGATGTGAGTGTGATAACTAATGCTACATGCGTTTTGAAGTCTCGTCTTATGTTTATGTTTGAACAAATACATTTTTTATTTCCTTAAACCAAACAAGACAGAAAGTCGGTCAAGCCCGACTATAATATACTCTGTACAAGTAATGTGACAGCTCACATTTGCTCACGAGTTATACGCGCTCATCTCAAAGTTTCTCTCTCTCTCTCTCACTAAGATTGTTTCCGTTGAACGGAATGCTGTGGTTATGGGTGGGGGGTTTTAGCTGGCCGTTTTTTGCTCATAACTTGATTATCGTTCTTCCGATCTTTATCATTCCTTCAGCAAATCGATAAATAATTTTGTTTACAAGTTATCTCTAGAAGGTACGAACAATCAATCATCAAAACTTTGGGAGATATAACGTTTTTTCCAAATTGCGGGTGCGGGAAAAATAAACTTGATCTGCCAGCAAGTATAAGAAATATATGTCCCATACATGTCAAACCTCTATCTCTTACCATTTCTGAGATCTGTTTGTTCATACGGTCGGACAGACAGACAGACGGACAGACGGACATGGCTATATCGACTCGGCTGTTATAGGGTCGGAGATGATTCCTTCTGGCTGTACCCTTGGTACAGAGTATAAAAACATGTTTTCGTATTACGTATTTGATTAATATCTGGGTTAGTCGGCAAGCGTCGTATTCCCTGTGAATGTACTTTAGGTGCAAATTTAGGCCGTACAAGTATCCTTCTTCTAATCCCGAACTTGTGTTGCATACGACTGTATACCTCTAGCTGTTGCCTGGAATAGGTTCCACTTGTTGCTACGCAATGAAAGATCCGGCTTATTTATAAATGTTCTCCAAGTTGAATTCGATGCCCCTTTTGCCTCTGATGTCCTCGTCGAATTTGAATTCCAAACGACATAGATGGAGTTAAAGTTACGCCAAGATATTTATATTCTGCCACTGTTCCTTTCGCCTCAGATCTAGTAGTATTTATTTATTAATATAAATTTTTGGCTTGATTTTTAACCGTCAGCCATAGCATTTGAGTTTTTGTACATTGTTAACGATATAAACAAACAAAAATTTAAAACAAAGAAACATAGTTTTCGATTTAAGCATTGACCAAAACAAAAAATAACGAGAAAAGATACATAATTTAATTTACAGAAAAGCTACAAATATTCATTTATAATAGCGGTTCCATATTTTAGCGCCTGTTATAGAAAGGAGCATAAAGTTGTCCAATTTATAACGTCTGCTTCTGATAGAAAACGGTTTCCCAAATGGGCACTTCTTATCTCAGATAAAATTGGGCATACTCCCAAGCAGATGCATGACGCAAATAACAGAGGCTACAATCTGTGTTAACAGAGCTCCAGTGCGGCCTGTAGTTGAGACTAAGCAACTCACAGCGTGCCCGACATATAAGTGAGATTGCTTGAGTGTCATAACGGTCATGAAAATAGTTCAGCTCTAGTTTTTTTGTAAGTGTTTCGGATCACACTTTGCCTGGCTTGGCTTAGAAAAGAGTCTCTTTCTCTGCTAACAACTTTCTCCAACAGCAATTGGTGAGATCTTTCCCATGATCCGACACTTTAATTGTCAAAAATTTGCCTTTTTTCCGACAGCATCATAGCAGTGACTGTTTTTGCTAGTCTACAATTCGGCATATCCATAACTTTCCGTATGTAAGAAGGCAGGCCGGTTTCTAAGTAGAGCGCATAGTTTCGAGTAGTGCGGGGTAATTTAAATATCCGTTTCCGTATCCATATCAGCAGTATCCCCAGACTTGAGATGCATAGCACATTACTGTTCGAAAAGTGGCTTTAGTGCTCGACAAAATATGTAGATTTCAGAAAAAATTTTTCCAAGTGCATTTTATTGCTTTCCTAGAGTCTTGCAGTTTTTCTTGTAGGTGATGTTTGAAGCTCAAATTTCCAGTGATGGTCACGCCAAGATATTTACAACTTTTTAGCGCTACCAGCTAAACGCCATTTAAAAATCAGCTGTCGACCCTTGCACCACGGCCTCTTCAGTCTTTCACAATCAAAACTTTAGTCTTATACACGTTTATCTATAAACTCCATTGTATGCAATATTCAGACAGCTTAATATACATGACTTGAAGCATCTCGGGGGACTCTGCTAGTAGCGCCATATCATCTACGTACTTATTAATGCCTTGGTGGTGGTGCTATTAATGTTAACGCCTCCAGGAAGGTAGGTTGTAACGTCGTCGACATAAAGTGAAAACAGAAGTGGGCTAAGGAGGCATCCTTGCTTTACTCCAGTATTATTTGGAAACTGATCCGAAAGTTGTCGTCCATTCCAAACAGCGAAGGTGTTTTCTTCGTACAGGCTTACATACTCCTAAGAGGCTTAACTTTAGTAGTAAACTTCTACGGTTTACGGTATCGAACGCTGCCTTGAAGTCTATAAAACAGATATACAGCTTTCGCATTGAGGAGAGGTAAGATTTGGCAATTGCAGTAAACATAAAAACGTTATCGACTGTTGAGTAGCCTCCGCGAAATCCAAATTGAAACTCGCTAAGTATATTATGATCAGTTACCCAGTTCATAAGTCGTCTTAGCAAAATCGAGGCAAACAACTTCATGGCTGCATTTATGCAGGATATACCCCTGTAGTTGGAAGCTGATGTAGGGTCTCCTTTCTTGTAGATTGGGAAAATTATGCTTTCCATTGTGCTTTCTATGCTTGCCATTTTTCTGCTGCAGCTTGTGTTCCTCCTTATCTAAATATTATTATTTCTGATTTCGCCAGGTTGACTTTTATTGCCCGCTTATCGCAATATACTTCCATTTTATATATCATGGTCTGCAATGTGTTTATATCGTTGGCTAGTATCACAATATCATCGGCCTAAAGAGGCCACCATCTAAAACTTCGTGCATATCGTTAAGGTATAAGGCAAACAGCAGGGGAGAGAGTAAACATGAGTTTTAAAAGTATCAGAAACTTCTTCTCCTGTCCAAATGGCGCTTTTCGTGCTTTTTTATATATTCTCTCAATAAAATTAACAGCTTTTGTAGATATTGTCATTTGATGCAGCTTGTAGAAAAGTACACATAAAAAAAGATCCGACTTATCCCGGCTGAAATCAACCCCAAACGATTTCAGAAGTCGGTCAAGCCCGGATTTTCTCAAACCAAGTACAATTAGGATTGATTTGAGTACGGAATTTTCAATCCCGGAATTCTTGTCTCGATCTCGACTTTAGCTCACACTGGATTGATTTTATCTTGTTATTCGAGCTCGATTTGAACCCTTAGACGGATCCAATCAAGAAGGTCCAATATTGACTTAAGCTCGATATTCGTACTTGATTTGATCTCGAAGCCGGCTTAAATTGATCGCGAACCCGAACTACCTCCAATCCGAAAAATGATTGCATCAAAGATGACATGAGATTGACTTTAGCTCGATGTTTAAACTCATTTTGACCGCAAAAAAGCAACTCACAAGAACTTTAAGCTACTTTTTTAACGACCTTTTTGATTATCAAACCAGCAAATTCTAGCCGGCTCGAGGTCATTAGTTTGCATACAACTGTAAAAACAGGACACAAACAACATTACAATGGAGGCTGGTCGCTATTGAAGTTTCTTCAATAGACTTGACCCATCAACTGCAATTCAGCAGCTACCTTCTCATGCTGGAAGTGCAATAACTGGTAGGGAATTCCCAATCAACGGTTAGCGCATAAATCTACACCACCAATAACTGCTGTGCTGACAGAAAACATTTGTATATGTGGGGGCACCCATTTTGCCTGAGAGAGCTTTTCACTCTCAGTTTCTTTTCGCTTTGACAGTGGAATTCCGTGCTTACTTCAATATCTAGTCGGGATCATTTGATTTTCAAGTAGGATCCGTACTTGAAATGAGCGTTTTCGGATTGATTCAAGCCTTTTAGGATTGTTCCAATCCTTTCGGGTTTGATTCAAGTAAATCTAGTACGACTCTTACTTGAAATTTCAATCCGAAGGTCGAGATCAAATCAATTCGCCTTATCTTTTTCTGTGTAATTGTCTGGGAACTCTGTCAAATGCCGCTTTAAAATCCACGAAAAACAGTAAGCCCTTTTTTTTTGTGTAAGCTTCAGATAGACTATTGATGCCAGATTGTATATACATATTATCGATCGTTGAGTACTTTTGTCTGAATTCGGCTTGATATTTATTTAATTTCCCTTGGTTTTCGACCCATGTTGCCAAACGATCGTTAATTATCCTCATAATTATTCAAAAATGATATTCCGCGATAGTTTGCAGGCTCATTTGGGTCACCTTTGTTTAAAATGGAGAACATGAGGGAGGTCTTAAAACCATCAATATCATTTTTCCCATTCAATATACTTTTGTACACATCTGCTAGTTTCTCCAGAGAGTCGTATCAAGCATTTTCTTTCCCTAACTAAGGGGTGTATCGAAGTCGGGCAGGACCGCTCTGGTTTGGCCATCTCAACAATTATGCTGTACTTTTCTGTTGATATTCGGACTTCTCTTGAAGAGCTTTGTGGCGCCTTCCTTTGCGGACTGCTGCACTTCATATCATTTTAATTGTTAATTCTGGCAAATTCTTTAAAACTGACCGCAATCGTCAAATGTCAAGAGATTGTCAGCAAGTGCTTATTATTTGAAATGTAAATAATGTTGGGGTATTAGTTAACTTTTCCTAGAATTGTTGCTCGATAATCACCATTCTGACAGAGTCATCTGCCAAAGGATGTACCTTTACTTTTCTGCAAAATTTTACCTTCCCTCTGGCAGGTGATGAATTTAGCCAACGCTAAGCAGATTACACTTTTAATTTGTTTTATCAAAGTTATGAATTTTCACCTAGAACACAAAGCAAAAGCTGCAACTGCAAATGAAGTAAGGCATACCAAAAAAAAAAAAAAAAAACAAAGTAGAAACTTTCTTCTTGTGAGGCCAACAAGTTTTGATATGTCTGAGAAAAAGCTACTGAAACTAGGATCTGACTGCGAGCGCTTGATTAAGACTTAGTTGGGTTAACGAGGCTGTTGCTGCTGCTGCTGCTGATGATGATGATGACAAAGCTTAAGTGTTTCTGCGAAAATGGCAAATGACATGACCCACAGAAGTGCACACAAAAAATTTTGTGACCACATTCATAAAAAAAATGATTCGTGGAATTTACAGCTGTAACATGAAAAAACGTGAAACAAACAAAACATTAAATAGCCATTAAATGTAACTTAAGTAAACAAACAACAAGCAACCACAACTCAAATGTCGGGCAATTTGATGAGTTCAAGAGCTTCGAGGACAAATTTAACAATTATACAAAATGGGAAACATAAATGGGTTTCTTTTCCCGGGATTTGCACTCACGCTTAAAATGATTGAATGCAAATGGGAGCACAGAGGAGAGTGTCCCTTAAGATGACATGCCATTGTCATAGCCATAAGTAACATGCCTCACACACACACACACACACACACACACACGCCAGACAGCCTCGACTGTGATTTGGTCTGGTGTGTGCGCTGCTGCGCCATCTTCAATTTAGCCAGCGGCTGTCAGTCCTCCGTACAGCCATTCCAGCCGACTGTTGATTATTGTTGCTTTTATTGTAATTGAGAGACATTTGTTTTGCAGGTACAACAGAAATAAAACTGAAACTAACAGAAGAGTGACGAAATAGGACCACATGTCACGTATGTACTTGGCGCTGCTTGTGATTTGACAAACAAGGCCACGGCATCTGCACGAAAGAAAAACTAATAAAGTGATTTTTGTTGTGGGGATGTGTGTGTTTGGCTGTCACCTCAACACAAATCGTAGCCTTAACGTTTTAAGTCAAGTGGAGTGTGCGGGGACTAGGACTTTGAAATTGTACGATGTTAAGTGTTACTATTCAAATTTGTATAGACCAGGTCCAGAATCGATTCCCGCACGGGATTGTTTCGGATTTTTGGAGCAGAAAGTAGTATATTCATGACTAAAAAAACTAATGTTGTTGTTGCGTTGCGTTAAATTGTGTTGGTCTTGTTAATTCCTAGAATATTTCGTGGCGACAGCGCTGCCGCCGACTTGCAGAAGCGAACACTTGCTGCTGCTTTCGCTTTTTCTCAATAATCGTTTTGTGCTGCTGCCTTTCACTGCGGCTTTTGTTTTTCGCAAAAGCAGAAGCAAGAGTTCATATTGATTAGTGTGAAAAATATAAGTTTTGGGACTTTTGCTACTTCGACTGAAGCAATTTAAACACAGTTGCTGATATTGTTGTTGGTGTTGTTGTAGGTCGTGGACTATAATACTCTTTGGGTATTTACATTTGGCCGCTTTATACGGTGACATAGCTGTCGTATCAACCAAAACAAACTTGCCACTGTCAACCATCTATCAATGCTGGCGCAATCTGTGTACCAACAAACGGGCTAAGTGTTGCCACGTTATACTTCATGACTAGCGCAAAAACTAGTTTTATGACTTCAATTTGAATTATATTTTCAAAATACTATTACACAATCAATAAATTTCAATTAATCATCAAATTAACTCATAACTTGAAAATGGGAAAAATATTTTTGCGAAAGATGCAACCCTGTTTGAGGAGATGGAACATTAGCTTGGAAACAAACCTTCTAACTAGATTTTTAAATAAGGAAATGAAATCTCTTAAAGTTCTTGAGCATTTTGCAAACGAATCGAGGCCAAAATCTCTAGAGATTTCCAGAACACCCCTGCAGCTGGCCTGCTTTGTTCTGCCAACTGTGTTGAACGAATCTTTGGTGTACGCCATGTTTCGCTGAATAGTGCAACCTTGTGCGATGACTGGCACAACTATCATCACATGTTTCCCCGGGAACTAACAGACATTTGAGTGGAGCAATTACTCGCTCATATCGAGTCAGACTAAGTGATGTTAGATTAAAGCTAACTTCGGCTCGACCGAAGTTTATATACCCTTGTAGCTTGATGGCGCCACTATTTTGAGCATTTGCTTGCCAGTTTGTTATATGGCAGCTGTACGATATATTCATCCGATTTTGAGCAAACTCCCCAAAATTGTGTGGAAACTGATAATATTCACAACTGGAAGGTATAAAGACGCTACTTTTAAAAACAAAAAAGTTTTTCTCACTAGAAATACTTTTTCGACCGATCATTCCTATGGCAGCTATATGCTAAAGTCATCCGAATTGGATTAAACTTAGCAGAATCGTGTGGTAGCATATAATATTGATCAGTAACAAGTTTGGGAGCGATAGCATTGAAAACAAAAAAGATTTTTCTACTAAGACTTTTTTTCAGACATATCTTTTGTATGGCAGCTATACTATATAGTTGGCTGATTTTCATAAAACTTGGTGGAATTATGTAAAAGCATAGAAAACTTAGAAATACGAGGTTTGGGCACGTTTGCGCTGAAGACAAAAAAGTTTTTCTAACTAAAACTACTTTTTCGACAGATAGTTCCTATGGCAGCTATATGATATAGTCATCCGATCCGGCCGATTTTGACAAATGTGCAGCGTATTTGTACCAAAAGGATTCGTGCAAAGTTTGGTTAAGATAGCTTTAAAACTGACGGAGAAGATAACATAGAAACAGACGGACAGACGGACGGACATGGCTATATCAACTCAGCTCTTCATGCTGATCAAGAATATATATAGTTTGTGTGCGTTAAAAACTTCTGCACAATTTTAACATACCCTCTACAAGGATAGAAAAAGGATTACATTTATCCCGAGGTAATATTCAACAAGAAATAAAGTCGGTCAAGCCCGACTATAACATACTCTGTACCCTTAATGTCGCAGCTCGCAATTGAGATATACGCGCTCATCTCTAAGTCCCACTCTCTCTCTCACTCTCTCACCAAGATTGCCGTTCAACCGAATGCTGTGGTTATGGGTGGGAGTGCTGGGGGGTGTTAGTTAGCCGTCTTTTGCTCATAACTTGAGTATCGTTCATCCGATCTTTATCATTCCTTTAGCAAATCGATAAATTACTAGATTACTAGATATCTCTAGAAGGTACGAACAATCTATCATGAAACTGTGGGAGATATGACGTTTTTTCCAAATTGCGAGGGCGTGGTAAAAATTAAAAATAAACTTGATCTGCCTGCAACTAAAATAAATATATGTCCCATACATGTCAAATCTCTATCTCTTACCATCTCTGAGATCTGTGCGTTCATACAGACGGACAGACAGACGGACATGGCTATATCGACTCGGCTGTTGATGCTGATCAAGAATATATATACTTCATAGGATCACAAATAATTCCTTATCCCTGCTACATACTTTTGCACAAACTCTATGTACCTTTGCTACAGAGTATAAAAAGATTGAATTAAGCAAAAAATTTGAGAACAATTTAATCCCACTACAGGATCATTTTAAGCAAGTTCGAGATGGTTTTTGAGCTCGATATGTAATATTGATTTGATCCCTGGAAAGATACCTCCCTTCTCCCTTTCCTGCGCCATATTCCATAGGACAACCTTATACACTTTACGACCCACACCAGTTTTGGTTTATTTAAAACTTCTGATAAACAAAGATATATAACATTTTTTTGGGATCAACTGGGCTTCGAACCCACGACCAAGAATGGAATGGCATCTCATCGGTAACGACAATCGCCATCGTTTGTTGCCGTATGTCAAAAACGCTACTTGAATTTTAGTCGCTGTCGCTCTCTAATCGAAAATGCTACTTAAATTTTGTTGCTCTCGCTCTCTTATTATTATTATTATCTCTTAAGCACATTTGGAATGATACAAGTTCGAAAGGATTTTTTGTAAAAAAAAATTTGCCGATGCCTATTTTTTTTTATAAATTAAGCGTTTTCACTATTTCAATTTTATGCAACAGCGGTAATCCGCCTTTTGTTGTAGCGGTGCCACACGGGCACTCTACTTTTTATTTAAATAATTTTTTCTTTGATTTATTATCTTACGAAAATCTGCTTCTACTGCGACGACTTCTTCTTAAGGGTCGCTCGGTATGGTGGTGGTTGTGTAGATCAGCTGCAGGAGTACTGCTCTTTTTCGTCTGTCACGCCCGGACTTCGCCTCTTATTTTTTCGGGATTTGTACCCATTGCTCCTTCTTCTCTTCCTTCTTTCTTCCTGATTGAAAGGCACAATTGCCTCAGTTCGGAGTCCTCCTCACGCTGGGCAGTCCCCAACACTTGGCAGGTCACCCATATGGCGAATTTATCGCCGTTTTCCCCCTCATGCAGGGCCAATCCCTAACGTTTAGCAGGCTACTGTGACGCAGAAGGATTCCTTCTCACGTCCTTAGGTTTTCCGCGGAATACCTTTTTCTCCCTTCCGATAACCGCCTTAGGCTATCCTTACAATTGAATGCTTTTTTTTCGACCTGAGCAAATGCCATTCAATTTAGCAAGATTGCCTTTTCAGGGACGAAGGACCAATGATCACTAAAACGCAAGTTCGCTTGCGAGTGATCTGCTCCACATCACGAAGCTGAATCAAACGCATATATGGTGCGAGTGATTCGCTCCGTTTCTAGAAGCTGAATGTTTATTAAGACATTGGTTTTTCCTTTTTATACATTTTTTGTTCTACCCCTAAGCAAGCACATGACATACCACATGGTTGTAGGCTGCTTGGATTTCTATCTTATTGAAAAAGCCCTTTTTCTAAGGGTTTTTTAGTTTCTAATCTAGTTTTATACGCCTTGCACTTGAGTCCCAAACGCAGGTAGTACTCAAATTGCTCTGTTCAAATATCTTTGAACCGTGTGTATATAGTAGAAACTTGTGTAAATAAAAGTCCGAAACCCGAGAAAAAGTCGATTACAATAGATTCTAAAGACTTGCTATTATCGGCAAGTTACGTTAAGACTTCCATTTCAATATTAGAACTTTCATAACGGTTCTCAGTAAACGTAAAAGTGTTCAGAATCCTTTGTATTCGAAGTCTCATTGACAACACTTTACATATTTTCCGTAATTTCTTCTACAAGCCAATATTTAAAACACTTTATTGTAGTTTTTGAAACTCCTCTCTTACGAGCATCTTTAAGTGAAGTTTATGTATCACTTGAAGTAAAGTGGGCAGCAAAAATCCTACTAAACAACGAGATCAATAGTCTTACATTATTCAATTCATATAAAAAATCAATTTCTGTATTTGTGAAACATGGTTTTTTTTTTAAAAGTTGTACAAACACTTTTTAAATTGTGTTTTAGTTTCAAAATATGTTGAATTCTATCATGAAAACTGTTTCATTTTGTGGCACAAGAATCTATTTACTTATGTTTACAAATTTTGTCAATTTCAGCTGTTGCTACTGTGGATCAGCATTCCAAATTGCCAAATTTTCAAAATACCGCTTTAATGATGTGTTTAGTAGAGTCCAGCAGCTTTTCTGACAACTAAGTTCAAGATGTGTGATGTGCGTCTAAATAATTTCAACATTAGTTGAACTATCCAACTCAGAATCTTTTAAGAACTCTGGCTTAAAGTTTTATCCAAAACTGTACACTTTAAATGTTTTACAGAAGTTGAATGCATTATCTGTAATTATTCCAAATATTTAAGTAACTCTAAGTCCGTATTTGCTATGAACTTCAGCTAATATAGTAGTTCTCAATGATTTCATGTGTGTGGGAAAATGGCAGTACAAAATTTTACAAAATTGTACAAAATTCAGTACAAAATTGGTCTAAAAATCGCAACACTTTTACGAAAGTGAAAATTAGAGCACCGCTGATAGTCTACCTCCCTCTTATCTAGCATGGATAGTATAGTTTTTAAACAGGGAATGTTTACCGGACGTCCAGTTGAAGCCGCAAATAGTTCCCTGAAGCTTTTCTTTTTAACATGGCCGAGCGGCTAAGGTAAAAGGTACTTAAATTTGAAAATATTATATCTAGGTAAAGTAAAAGGTACACAAAATATGTATCTAGGTATGTACTTAGATACTTCCAAACACTGCATAAGTCATTACATTTTTGTTTTAGCAAATGCATCCTAACTATTGATTTTCACACAACTCCGTCTTAGTCGTTATATCTCGAATCTCTGCTGCAATGCCAGCAGTTTACAATATACCCCCACACCCCCACACCCCCCCACACTGTTGTTACACAAAGTAAAATTTATGGCACTTTTCTAAACTTTTGAAGTGGCAACATGCGTCGCAAAAATTTTTAGCCATTGGCCGTAAAATTATATAAAAAATTCTTGGAAATACTTTTTTTTATTTTTTTTTATTATCCACTCAACAAAGGCAACCTGAGATTTGCATTCAAGCACAAACCTCGAACTTAAGTGGGGGGCATCAAAATTAATGAACTTCCCTTAAGATTGAGGGTACAATCACAGATGAGCTCTGGAATTACCCTAATGCAAGTACGCTTTACAAATAAACCATTCACAGCGCGTGCTCCCTCTGTTTGCGAGTTTTGTGCGGAAAACATAGCAAACCAGTTGAAAAATTACGCACATTGCAGAGCAAAAGTTACAAATGCTGTTAAATGAGCGTGTGGCCCGCGGGCGGATGCATCCACTTAAGTGGCAACAAAAAGTCATTCAAGCTGATTGCTAGCTGAAAGATAAGGAAACCGAGAACCCCAACCAACAACACTGCTGCAATTGTTCATATTTTGTAACAGCGCTCAAAGGTATGCTACACTTTTGAGTTGGTGCATAAAATCAAGGCTAAATCGTTTTCCCTCTCAATTGGGGGAAATGTTGGTTGGAGTTGTACACATCCGCCCAGCTATTAGCAATAGCAGCTGCTTGCCTTTGGGCACGCCCAACAGCTTAATCAAAGAACGGCACCATAACAGCTAACACCTTCAGGGGGCCTCATTGCTCCTCTCTACCGGGCATCTCATTTATCAGCAAAGACAAGACAATCGTTCGAAATAAACGATGTGCCGAGAGGTAGAATTACAAATTGCCTAATTCAAAAATATGTGTTTGTGACAACCCAAACAAGCCAGTTAGAAAATTGAATTTAACTAAGCAATATATCAATAATTTGCAAGTGAAATTATTTTGTAGTTAAATTCCTTTTGATTTATATCGTTTACCATTTAATTGGCTTAAAACCGATATGTTTCCCTTGCTAAATGAGTATAAATTTAACGATTTATTTATCTAACCCCTTGCAGCTATTTCACATAGCCCCACCCTTTAACCACAAAAGCTTTATTTTTGCATCAATTGAGACATTTAACAAAAGGTTCAACCGTTTACCTTGGTGCGTGCGTGTAAACATAATGGAGAGTGAGTTCGATATGAATGCATACCATGCATAACATGCTTAGAAACGATATTTGTGAGGCCGGCACAGTGGACAAGAAATGTTGAGAACGAAATTTTAAATCAAAGATTACTTTTTTTTTAATATTTTAGCAGGCTCTAGGTCAATGAGTTAGGATTTTATGGGTTTTAGAAAAGGGAAATTGGTATCTGACGCTCTAGCTACAATTGACTATCAGACTACCTCAGACCTCTTCACAAAAAATCATTTATCTATACTTTCACTTGACTCGACAGAATAGGCATCAATCACCGACGAGCTCAAAAACTGGAAAATAGGCCATAAAATTCTCAACTACATAACAAGTTTCCTCGCTCACAGAAAACTCATCATCGAAACCACTAGAAAATGGAATACCACAGGGATCCCCACTATCTGTCATACTTTTCGCTATTGCATACAATAAATTAAACAAAATTATTTCCAGACACAAATCGTTTGAGTTTACAGCCTACGCTGACGACTATACTATAGTTAAAAAATTCATAAAAACACTTTCTCTCTCAACATCAACGACTCAGGTGCCTCACTAGCCATCCCAAAATGCAAACACCTGCACGTTCCAATTTCAATCCAACTTATTCTCATTTGAAACGGTGAAATCCCTTAAAATTCTTGAACTTACAATAGATAGTCGATACAAGTGGAACATACACACATAGAAAATCTTTTACTACAACTCTCAAAAAGACTCAGAATCATCAAATGCCTCTCAAGTTACAAATATAACTGCAGCACCAACTCTATAATAAACGTCATCAACTCCATCGTTATATCCAAAATAGATTTCTGCCTTCAGTTCTACGGAAACTCACCCAAATCTACTTTAAGTAAACTGAGGACACTATATCACTCAGCACTTAGACTGGCACCCGGGCACTGCAACATAGCAGGGAACAAAATGGCTGATCGAGCAGCAAAAAACGACCACATTTTTCCCCTTACTATAGAAAGCAACCTCAATACACAAGACCTACGAAAATACATGTAAATAATCTGTCTTAATAACAAGAGCAGCATTTTCACGAACACTTCGCAGCACTACAAATCAATCAATCCGAATGGAACAAACCCTCAAGAGTATAAAAACCACGAATCTACACACTCGCGTCACGACGCAATTAAATTCTCAAGAATACGCCTAGGTCATACCCTAGCTAACCCATATGCACATTATAGAGAAGAGTGCAGCACCCAACTGCCAACTCTGGTTCATATAATTTTAGAATGCCCCAAATTCCAAACCCAAAGAACCCTACACCTAGATCAATCCCCACAAGAACTATTCTCATACCACAACTCCTCACAAATGATAAATTTCCTCAAGTCCATAAACCATTACCACGACATATAAGGTTGTCAAAAAAGTCTTGCGGTATTTCCGCAAGCTTGTCTTTGCAAGCGCGTAGTTCTAGTTGTATTCGTCGCATCGGTTCACGCTAGAGCTTTTTGGAAAGCTCTTTTCACGCGCTAACACATGTTTGATTTATTGTTGTTTGTTTTTAGTCGTTCGTGAGTTATAGCGTCGCAAACATGGAGCAAAATAAAGAGAAAATACGGCATATTTTACAGTACTACTACGATAAAGGCAAAAATGCATCTCATGCTGCCAATAAAATTTGTGCAGTTTATGGACCCGATACAGTTTCCATTTCCATCGCACAACGATGGTTTCAACGTTTTCGTTCTGGTGCAGAGGTGATCGAAGATGCGCCACGGTCCGGAAGGCCTGTCGTCGAAAATTGCGATAAAATCGCTGAATTGATCGAAAGAGACCGGCATAGTAGCAGCCGTAGCATCGGCCAAGAGCTGGGCATGAGTCATCAAACCGTTATAAACCATTTGAAGAAGCTTGGATTCAAAAAGAAGCTCGATGTATGGGTGCCACACGACTTCGACGCAAAAAAACATTTTTGCCCGTATGGATGCATGCGAATCGCTTCTAAATCGACCCGTTTTTGAAGCGGATGGTGACTGGCGATGAAAAGAAAAGTGGGTCACTTACGACAAAGGTGAATCGCAAACGGTCGTGGTCGAAAAGCGGTGAAGCTGCCCAGACGGTGGCCAAGCCTGGATTGACGGCCAGGAAGGTTCTTCTGTGTGTTTGGTGGGATTGGCAGGGAATCATCCACTATGAGCTGCTCCCCTATGGCCAAACGCTCAATTCGGACCTGTACTGCCAACAACTGGACCGCTTGAATGCAGCACTCATGCAGAAGAGGCCATCTTTGATCAACAGAGGCCGAATTGTCTTCCATCAGGACAACGCCAGGCCACACACATCTTTGGTGACGCGCCAGAAGCTCCGGGAGCTCGGATGGGAGGTTCTTTTGCATCCACCGTATAGTCCGGATCTCGCTTTCTGTCCATGGCGAACGAGCTTGGTAGTCGGAAGTTGGCCACAAGAGAGTCCTGTGAAAATTGGCTCTCCGAGTTTTTTGCCAATAGGGAAGCGAGCTTCTATAAGAGGGGCATTATGAAGTTGGCATCTCGTTGGGAACTCGTCATCGAACAAAACGTCGCATATTTGACTTAAATCGCATTATTATAACCAATTTTATGAACAATTGAAAATTCAATAAAAATACCGCAAGACTTTTTTGACAAGTTGGAGGTGGAGGTTGCTTGATCGTATAGCTATTTCATGAATTTTCACAATTCAATCATCAGCGATCTTTACACAACTTCAATGAGCTGAGTCTACCTCATGCCAGAACTGCTATAACCGCTTGGGAAATCCAAAGGCAGGCTTGTAGCAAAAATTCGACAACAGTAGCAATCGCCAAGTCACAGACGCTTTCTATGTGTGTTGTACATACTCTCAATCTAAATCTAGTCCAAGATTATCCCATCGATCTAAAACCAAGGTTATACCAAGTGTTCTGCAAATCGCTCAAATCGTATGGGAATTGAGTCATTTTTGGGTCAAAAGCGATTTGTAGAGCACATGAGTATAGTCTCGAAAACGAGATGAAATGGTTTAAGATGGTTTATACTCAATGATTAGATGAAACAAACAAATTTTTATACTCTTTACCAAAGGTACACAGAGTATATTAAGTATGTGACAGGGAGAAGGAATCATTTCCGACCCTATGAAGTACACACCTGATTATATTAATAGGTACACACATCAACTCTGACTTTAAGGTAACAGAAAACAGTTTTATTCATCGTTTCAAACTTAAAATTTGTTCTCATTGGATCTTAAACTATTTGTTTTTAATAAAATAAACTTAATTGTAACATAGAATAATAATATAACATAAAAGAGATCATTTTGTGTTTCAGATACGTTTTCAGTGTGATCATAATAATAGGTACACTTCATGTGTTGTGTAATTTCCATTTTGTGTTCTTTTTTTAGGTAAATTAGTTAGTTAGTTCCTAACTTAGTATCCAGTGTATCCACCTCTATTTTTGGCCACTACTGCTATTCTTTTTGGCATACTTTTAATAAGAGCCTGGCAGGTCACTACTGGTGTCTCTTACCACAGTTTTTGGACACCTTCCCATAATTTTTGTTTATTTGAAAATGAATGCTTTGCCAATTTCTTTTTTAAGTCTCCCCACAAGTTTCGGGGGATTGGCTTGGCCACTTCAGAACGTCAACTTTTTGGCCCTCGAAAAATTTAGATAACAGTCTTGATGTGTGTGTAGGATCATTATCTTCCTGAAATACCCAACGTAATGGCATATTTTCCTCGGCATACGGCACCATAACTGTATCCAATATGGGTATGTACTCTTCAGCATTCATTTTGTTCGTAGTCTGATAAATTGGACCTACGCCGTACCAGGAGAAGCAACCCCATACCATTATATTGTCACCTCCATGTTTGACTGTTTTTTTTGTAAACAGTGGATGGAATTCCTTTCCATTAGGGCATCGCACATTCCTTTCACAGTCATTCCCAAACAAATTAATCTTGGTTTCATCGCTCCATAATATGTTTCTCCATTTTGTGGCCTTCCACGGGCTTCCTGTCTTGGTTTTCTTTCTAATGCATTTTTAACAAAATTATGAGACCTGTTCATTAATTTGGCGATGGCTCGTAAAAATTTGCTATCATTTCTCAGACTAAGAACCAATCGTGCTTCTTCTTTAGTACAATGAAAATTTCGATAATTATTTAATTCTCTGTATTGACAGGAGCTATACTTAATTTACCTTTAGTTACCAAAAGAACACTGATAACAAAATTATTCACTTGATACTTGTGAGAAACGGAGACTGTACCTATTATTATGATCAGGCGAAATGTGTGGTGGACTCGCAATTTATAGAAAAGCTTTGATATACGGGGCAGCCCCTCTTTCAACTCTTTGTCACAGTGTGGCCAGACATTGAGAACAACAAAAAACCAATAATTAAAAAATTGTCAACACTAAAAGTACGAAAAAACCATCTATAATTAAAAAATTCCGGTGTGTACCTATTAATATGATCAGGTGTGTATATGGGTGACTCCATGAAAAATCGGCCATTCGAATTTTTTTTTTGTTGAAATAATTTTTTTCGTATTCTTTGTTGCAAAATAGGATATACGTATTTTCATCATATTGCCAAAATATACCTAATTCGCAGGATATAATGATTTGAAAATTTAGATTTTTTAAAAATTTAATTATTTTCAATTGATTGCTATCCAAAGCCATTGGTAAAAAAAATATTCTAAAAATCTGTAAATTTACATCCGATCCCAAACTTTTAAATTACTAACACTGAAAAATTATTTCAACTTTTTTTGGTTACCAAATCGCGAAAATAAGAAAACAAAAATTAATTGCGGCGAAAGGGACGTTTCTTTCTTCATTTTTTTCTCAAAATTAGGTCTTGTATCCAGGAATTTACTGTATTAAGCTCTAAATGGGAAACTGAATAGTTCCAGAATAGTTTCAGGCCTTTTTTCTCAATTATTTAATTATTTTTTTTTGGAAACTAACAATATTAGATGTTTCGGAAAGTGAGTATGTTTTGGTTTTAAGAAGATAGTTTTTTTGTGGTTGAATAGAGTGAAGAGTTTGTGTCCCATGTATTGTTTTGTATTGTATTGTCTTCCAGAGATTCGTAGATAAATGTTTCTTTTCCCTTGGAGATATTTAATAATCAATATTATTTATCGATTTGCAGAAGAAATGATAAAGATCGAATGAACAATACTCAAGCAATGAGCAAAGAAAGGCCAGCATTCCATTAAACAAAGACAATCTTGGAGAGAGCGAGAGATGAGGGACTTAAAAAAGAGCGTATAACAAAAATATGGCAGTATAACCGCGTGACTACTTGGATAAGATATTTTTTGTGGATAATATCAGGCTTCGTAATATGCTCAAAAGATATTTCTCTGCCTTGATGATTGATTAATGATAAAATTTTTTTGTTTTCACAGAGTATATTATAGTCGGGCTTGACCGACTTTCTCACTTGTTTTTACTAGCTGGCGCGCATTGCTACGCCCCATTTAGTATTTTAAACACAAAACAAAGAAGTGAAGCTTACATTACAATTGTCATCTGTAAGGGCTCCACCCTGCTTTACAAGAGAACTGTCCAATCTTTAAAACATTCAGAGTCGTTTGTACAAAAAATGCAAGAGATTTGGTTGCCAAATAAATTACTCTAAATACGCGGATGCTCGTTCCAAATACTTGACTCTCAATACCGAGTGTTACCAGTGGATTTTGCCAACTTGTTCGCATCATTTTTCCAGCACTGTTATTTCTCCTTATCTGTTAATTTTCAGCTGTTTTATTCGTATTCGATGGCACATTCTAGCTGCATTTTTTCTCCGGTCTTCGAGTTCGAGACTCTGCTATCTAGTCTGAGATCGGTGAAATTTTTCTTCAGTCCTGGGCCTAACAATGCTCTGTGCTTGTCCCTTCTAAAACTCTTTAGCCTCTCTCTTGAACTTGGTACTTTCCCTAACTACTGAAAGAAGATATACATTATTCCCATTCATAAATAAGGGACCAAAGTCAGTAGTTTTAAACTACAGAGGCATTTTAAGAGCTCTCGACAATTCCAAAACTTTTTGAATCAATCAACAATTCATTAAATTTCTCCATCACAACACGGATTTATAGAAAAGCGGTCGGTGAACACCAACTTGATTGAGTTTACATCTCATGTCAATATGGGGTTTGTAAACAAGCAGCAGATTTCAGCAAAGCTTTCGATTCCATTAATCCTGAGCTCCTTATACACAAATTGTAAATGCTTGGCTTTCCTCCTAAGCTTCCAAGTTGGATAGTGGCTTATTTGCGTAATCGGTCTTAGAGAGTAAGCTTTAATTCGCTGTTTGGTCGTACTCTTTTGTGTATCCTCTGGTGTTTCCCAAGGTAGTCATTTTGGACCTTTGCTTTTTAACTTTTTTGTAAACAATATTCCGTCCGCGTTATCTTACTTTCAGGTGCTTATGTATGCGGATGATCTGACTATAAACCAGTATCACCTCTTCTTAGGGACTTAAACACTCTCAACAACTGATGCATAAATTAACAGTCTGTCACTCAACAATGTAAATATTTAACTTTCATCGTAATACTTCTCTCTCATATCTACGGCTACATGATTCAGGATAAGCCACTACAGCGCATCTATAAAGTCGACGACTTGGAAATACAATTCGTTCCCAAGTTATGTTTTATAGTTCATATATCGGTTATTGACAATAAAACTATAGAAGTGCTTGGCTTCATCAAAAGGTGTTCTAAAGAATTTAATGATCCTTATGTCACCAAACAACTATCTGTTTCTCTGGTCAGACCTATTCTCGAGTGTGGATCATGTGTCTGGTCGCCACACTAGCAGAAATATCAGGATCTTGCTTGGCTTAAATTGGGATGCAGGGAGTTGAACCGCTCCGGAGTCGGAGATTCCGCAACCCGAACCGGAGCAGAACAATTTTTTTGCTTCCCAAGCCCGAACCTAAACCGGGAGGTTCTAGAAACAGCTGTACAGTAGACCATTCTCCTTTGTGATGTGTGTGTTTTTTGTTTTAAAAGTTATGAACAAACATAAATGTAGAATATATAGACCAGGGGTGCCCAGAATGAGCTTACGAGCGCGTGGAAGCCAATACAAATGCACAAAATACAACTCAAGCAAGAAGGTTGTACAAGAAATAGAAAGAGAAAACCGACTTTTGTTTGTGTGTGTGTGTGTGGTCGTTGCAACGACAGCATGCTGTCTCAAGAACACGCGCGAAGCGATCGCTCTCAATGCAAAGGCAAAATTGTTGTTGCTTTTTAATTTGCCAGAGACATAGGAGAGAGAGAGAGAGAGCAGAGAGTCACATATGATGTTGTTGTTGCAGGTCTGCATGAGCCAACAACAAAACCTTAGCACGGAAAAAAAGAGAGGAAAGCACGTATTTGAAATTGTTTTTGCTTTTTATAATCTTATGGCAGCGTGAATCGTATGCGCGCGGGCTATTCCTTTGCGCAAAGCAAAAACAACTGAGTGGCTTGCGGAATAGGCTTGGGCACCCCTGATATTGACTGAACGGTTAGTCAGCTGTTCGCTCTCACTTACGCGCTCTGAGTGGCGTTTCGCTCTAACCACTCCTATGCAGCGTAAATTTGATCTCTAATACTCATAGTTCCATGACTTATTATTATAATGATTCTTTTATCTCAGTGTATGTATCCCATGGTTCAGCAATGGGCAGCCAATGGCTCTTTGCGGCACATTATACTTATAAAATAGCAATTAAATACAAGCACAGCGACTCTGCGATGCAATATGGTTGTTGTTGTTGATTGGCTTGGGCAACATTTATCTCAGAACTCTCAAAATGTATCCCACCGTAACCAGATTTTGATTCAGTTTAATGCTTTTTTTTGTTGCCATTGAAAAAGGTTCAAAAGGTTCCCTTACGTTTTACTGCTCAATTTTGCCTACTTGCGTCCGACATATGCAGATGCGTGTGTGTTTTTGTGTTGCTAAGGACTGACCAGCGGGCAGCGGACAGCGGGCCAGCTGATTCTTCCTTTTGTTGAATTTTCGTTTCATTTTTTATTTATTTTGCTTTTGTTTGTTGCTGGTCGTTCAAGGCTCGTTTATACATCGTTTTGTCATTTCGTGTGCGTGTGTGCTGTAAATGTCAAACCCTTTTCAAAAAAAAAAAAAAAGGACTCTGAAATTTTCTGCTCGTTGTTGCCGAACAGACAAATAAAATTGTATTATTAACACATTTGAAATGCCAAAGTAATATTTGGTCAAACGTTGCTAATATGCCATCTAAGGGCTAAGAATGCCTTCATTTCGAATTGTCTACTTGTGACTGGCTGTCCTTCTGTTGCTTCTGTTTGCTTAACTGCCCATTAATTCCTCTGACACACTCTGATTTCTGACCCTCTGCAACCGCTCTTTGGGGGTAGCCTGTTCAGCTGCCAGTTTCATTTGAGAGTCATGTCACCCCCCTTCTTTTCCGGTGTGAAAGGAAAGACAGTACAATTATTTTCCGACTAAAGAATTTCCAGAAAAAGAATGGGCAATAATTGTCAACTTGAATTGTCACAAATTTGTGTTTTTGCAACTTGCTCGGTTGTAAAGAAAACTTAAGTTTTTAACTTGAACTTTGGTAAACTAAACAGTGCCAAGTGGATTCTTGTTGGCTTTAAGTTTTGCGACACAATAAATTTGAGTGGAGGCGGGAGACACAAGAAGCCAGACTAAGTAGATCATCTCAGCTTGTCATGCTGTTAAAATAGATGATATGGAGGGTCTTTCTGTGGGACTGTCATATTAGGAATTCGTCTTTATGTCAATTATACCTTTAGTTTTTAACAAAGTAGGAATACGAATATGGGGACCAAATGCGAGCATGCAGATCAACAAGGAGGACTGAAAATCTCCTATTTACCAGGTTTGGGAAAGCTGCTAGATGAATAGAAAACTATCAGTTCAAAACCAAAACAAAAACTATGCTTCTACCGGGACCTAAACCCACGACCTTGACTTTCTAAGCGAATGTCTTGTCGACTCGACCAAGTCCCTTGTTCCACGCTGAGTGGCTAAGTGCCAACTGCTTACATTCTTTACTCTGATTTGGTCGCTATCTCCCAAGAGAGCTTGATAGTCGAAAGCAGCACAGTGACGACCTTATACTGTCGGTGTGTCAATTGAGTTGCTGCTGCGCACTTTTGTATGCACAGTAGATAGCATGGCGTCGACCCCTTGTTCCAAATCCACTTGGTTAAGCATGCTTCAAGTCAATGCTAGCCCACATTCTATGTATGTCACTTTATGTGAGAACATGAGAAACTGTCCATTGGTAAACCAAACCCAATATGGAATGTGCATTGACAGAACCACACAGTGAGTGGCAAATGCTTTGGATGTTCCTTCTGTCGGAACTCTTGTGGCCAAAAATTTTGCTATGTTTGCATAGTTTTTGGTGATATGTCGATCGATAGGCCTTAAGCTTGAGTGAGTTTGTACATTTCTTTCGTTTTTCTTCTATTTTTTTTTCGCATTCAAGTGTGTGAACAAGCAGGAACGTATGTACATGTCAGTGTCAGAGCGACTGACAGTGACAGTTGTGACAACACCGAGCGTACACTGCACTGCCTCTTTCATCGGAAGAGGGCGGAACTCGTTTGGGGCGTGTTCAACCAAACCAAACAAAGAGCCAAAAGTTAACTATTTTTTTGGGATTCTTTTTCAGTCCGAAAATTTATGGCCATTTGAGCGAAGGACACCGGAATATTTTTGGGGGCCAAAGCTTGTAGCAATTAGCAGCTATGTTGGCTGTTGACCTTGCTGCAAAATTTAAAAAATTAATTTCAAATCAACCCTTTTGGCCCCAAAAAACACATTTGTCAATCGATAGGGTTGGCCCCCCCCCCCTCCCCTAAAATATGCGAAAAATGTAAGCTTTAAGCTGCGTTTAGATTTCATTCGACTCTTATCAGCTAATGGCCAGGCCGTTTGATATATGAGCCTGTCGTTGGAGGTTCGGCTAATTGCCCAGCCACCCCAGCCACACTCAATATGTGTGGTGGTGGCCCATAAATAACTTAAGTGGTTTAACTACATGGGCCAAGAAAAGCAAATGACAAAATGCAATTAAAATGAATAGAGGGAAATTAAAGCCAATTGATAAATTCAATGGCAACATTTTGTGGGGCATGATATCATGATTTGCATATCTTTTCAACAATCAAAGGGTGTAACGACTGAACAACGACAATGAACGAACTGCATGACCTTGCCCAGAGTGATGAGCTGCGCTTCTTTACGATTTTTAAATGTTTAACAAAGCAAGTGGAAAATGGGACAACAATAACAAATTCATGGGCTTCACGCGCGCCAGTCTGGCCAACGTAGGAGGACCAACTTCTTGATGGGTGAGAATAAACGGTAGCACATAAGTGTGTCTACAGGCAAAAACGTAACAAACAAGTTGCTCTTTGGTACATAAAACTGACAACTATAAAGTTTCTACATGATAGCAGATAAATTAAAGCATAAACGAGAAAGCAAAGCTTATTCCGTCTGTGACGAAGTTTTGAATACACATGAAAAAGTTCACTTCAACGGTAAGCGATTTCGACCAAACTTTCGCAGATCGGCTTAAAAACATGTTAAATTAACAATGACCGAGTTTAAGAGCGCTAGTATTGAAAACAAATAAGTTTTTCTCACTAAAATCCATTTTCCGACCAAAACATTTCTATGGCAGCCACAAGAAGTAGTCAGCCGATCCGGTCGGTTCCGACATATTAGCAGCGTGCAGTCAAAAGAAGACGCTGTGCAAATTTTCAGCTCGATAGCAGCAAAACTGAGGGGCTAGTTCGCGTAGAAACAGACAGACGGACAGGGGGGGTGCGCGCTCACATGTGACAGAAAGATGAACTGAAGACAGAACTTAAGGCTGATCTTGAAAGCCTTGATCTTGATCTCCAGAATTCAGTTGTATGCTCAGCATTGCGGAATCAATCAAGCATGTTTGCTTATTTCGGCTGGCTGACGTACTAAAATATTATGGTCAGCCGTCAGTTCATCTCTCAGCCGCATGTGTGCGTGCACCTGAGTTCACCCAGAGGCTTTATGGCCTGTGGGAAATGGCAGGTGGGGTTGGTTGGGTTCTGACGGTCAGGTACTACGCATGTAATATCGTGTCGTTATGTCTTTCTAAACCATTCTGTGGAGTCGACAAAAAGAACCAGGTCCTTCAAGGGCAGATCTGCCAGACTGCCCAGGTCATCAAAGTATGGTTTTCCCATATGCTGGGTGCGTTTCCTAAGAAGTGCAGTTCAGTCGCAAAGATGGTGTTGGATGCTTTCTCTCTCTTCCTCATTCCCACATTTACGACAGTATTCATGGTGAGTTGGGCGCATCCTGATGGCCATGTGACCTATGGTGCAGTGCCACGTTATGACTTCGATCATAGTTCTAATCCTGTTCTTGCTAAGGTGTAGGAGTTGAAAAGTTCTTTTAGGTGAGTATCTGGGCCTGAGTGCTCGTGAGATGTGACAGCCGGGTAAGAGGTCCCATTATCGTTGGATTTTCGATGTACTACTGTCATGATACAGGGATGTTTGTATTTGGGTCATTCTTTTATAAACCGAACAGTTTAAAAACTCACCATTTTTGATTTCAATAAAAAAAATCCGAAATTAGATCTCGACATGCCCACCAAAACGTAATTTGCGGTTTTGCAAAAAAATTTTTTTGTTAATTTTATAAACAATTTCAAAAATCGTCAAAAACGGAAAAATGGAAAAAAAGGGTTTTATAAAATCTGGATTTCTCAGGTTTGGTTTATTGGACAGGTCTCGTGTTGATATTGCTGAATAGTATTTTACTGTATCTATCAAAATATAAATTTAAAAACTTATTAAATTATATAATAATATTAAGTAATTGTTGCTAAAGTTCATATATAATTTTTTCTCACTGTTAACCACCATGATATAGGTTCTAAGAACATACATTTTATTGCCTTAAACACAACTTAAATTATGGTGCTTTCAAAAAGATGGAGACTTTTATAGTTTAAAAGATATTAATTTTTGAAGTTATAAACAAATAAAAATATTCCCTTAAATAAAGCTTTGCCACGATGTTAGTCTTAAAGCTATGTGACTGAAGCTCGGCAATTAAGCTTTATATTTATCAAGCTTTTCAAAAATGTCAATTTGAGGCAGATCGGACGGCTATATCATATAGCTGCCATACTTCTGTGCCAGCTTCTGTGCCCTCATCCGTCTTCGAACCGTCTGTATACATAGATGGTAAGCTCGTTCTCCCTAATGGCAGTTTCTTGCTCCCATTGCTCTCTCTCTCCGGGAACCAAAGCTCATCATCCTGATCAAGAATTTATATACTTTATGTGGTCGGAGTTGCTTCCTTCTATGCGTTACAAACATCTGAACAATTTTAATATACCCTCTACAAGGGTATAAAAAGCTGAATTTTTACTAGATCTTTTTCTGCAAGAATTTCTTTTCAATAATTTTTCAAATTTAGGAATAATAAACAAAAAACAAACAAAAAAAATCAGACTTTCAAAATTAATCATCTGGAATACAACTGTATGAGCACCTAAACTGAAAAACTAGAAAGCTTTGTCAACGGTTAATTTTACTCTTTAATAAATATTTATTTAGATCTGCTATAGAGTAAGCTATTCTGAATCATAAAAATAAACGAGAAGCAAATGCAGGTTTTGAAATATCAGAGTTTCTTACTAAAACCCATTAATGCCAGCATGCACACACTCACACACACCCACAAAGATGTTTATATGTACAGTGATTAGACAGGTACCCTATTTTCTTACTTAGGCACAAGGTAAAGGTAAAAAAATATACAAAAAAATAGTAGGTATACGGCACTTCCAGTACCTAGGTAAAGGCAAAGGTACAAAAAAGGTACTTTTGATTTAAAAAAAAATGGTTTAAAATGGAATATTGTGATTTTTTATTATGTTTTATTATTACTTATTACTTGAAAAGTCTATTATAATTTGGCCCAGGAGCTTGCCACGCATAGAAGGAATCATCTACGACCACATAAAGTAAATATATTCTCGATCAGCATCACGAGCTGAGTCGATTGAGTCCGTCCGTCTGTCAGTTTCTAAGCGAACTAGTCCCTTAGCTTTGAAGCTATCGGGCTGAAATTTTGCATAGTGTCTTCTTTTAGCTGCACGTTGCTAATATGTCGGAACCGGCCGACTTCTTGTAGCTGCCATAGAAACGATCTTTCGAAAAATGGGTTTTTGTTCTCAATATTAGCGCTCTTAAACTCGGTCATTGTTAATATTATATGTTTTTAAGCTGATCTGCGAAGTTTGGTCGAAATCGCTTACAATTGGAGCGAGCTTTTTCAAGTGTAAGTGTTAGCTTTGCATTTTCGTTTAACAAATCAACAGCTTCGAATATTTCGTCACCTTGTCTGATTCTTAAAAGTCTTCAGAATCCTTTGTATTTGAACTCTCATTGACAACAGTTTCAAAAATTTTCAATAATTTCTTCAACAAGCTTATCTTTAAAACACTTTACAATTTAGTTGTTTTAATATGGTTCAATTTAAATTTTGGATGTATCATGGTGGACAAAACCAATGTCTTTGTCTCGCTCGAAGTCAAGTTTTCAATTAAAGAAAATCGTTTTAAAACTCCTATTTTAAGAGCATCTTTAAGTGGATCACAATATTTCAAATTATTCAAGCATTTAAGTTTATGTATTAATAAAAGTAAATCAGGCAGAAAAATCCCAAATAACAACGAGACTCGCCCTGCAAAAGATCAATAGCCTCAACGAAAATATCAGTAGCATTATTTCATGATGGCATGAAAACTGTTTCATGTTCGTAAATGCTATTAATTTAAGCTTACAAATTTTCATCTGCTGTTACTGTGAATCTGTTATCAGTATTCCGAATTGCCGTTGCTTTCGTTAAGGAAGAATTGTAGAGACTATAACTTTTCCACATATATTGGTAATTTCTAGGTCCGTATTTGCTATGAACTTCAGGGAGAATCGCACACGTTTATATGTGAGCACGAGAGAATGACGATGTAGATTGCTATCTATAACTATATAGTGGCCAGTTACACCAAAGTAGCTTTTGTTATTGCAACTCCATATATCGGCAGTCATACTAATAAAATGAGTATATTGAAAAATACCAGCGATATTTTTCTTATACAGCCGCGTTCCTGTTTTCACTTTCGTAAAAATTTCTCGATTTAAAACCGGTTTTCAGTAAATATTTATTTATGTATTTGTTTGAGTTTGACAAAGTTCTATCAACATTGCAGGGGTCGCTTAAAAAATGACAGTAAATAATTTCTTAAATCTAACACAGAAGAGTGAGCAGAGAAAAGATGGTAATACATATTATAGTTAAGACACAAATTTCGGAAAGGTTCATAGTTAGCATAATTTGTTAGGCAAGGCTGTAGATAGATCGGAGAGAAATTTCTGGTAAGACGCAAAGGAACAGCAAGATTTATTTGGCTTAACAGAGCGCAAGAGTCAATATCCACCTGATAAGAGTTTGTGAATGAAAAGCACACAATGGCACTTACGGTGGTTCTTAAGAGATGGAAGATCGATTAAGAGTAGTCGATAAGTAGTTAGTCGAAGATGGAAGATGGATGGTGGGATCCCAGTTGAGGCCACGGAGGGTAAAAACTAAAAACTGTTTTTGAACCGATAAAGTTGGTTCTGATATTTTTGGTAATGCGGTGACCAAACACACGACCCATATTCAAGTATTGATCGAACTAGAGAGATATATAAATGTTTAGTGAGATACGGATCGATAAATTCCTTGGACCATCTTTTGATAAACCCAAGAACACCCATAGCTTTATTCGAGATGATAGAGATATGTCTATCAAAGCTTAACTTGGAGACAACCTCGTAAATGCGTTCAAGAGGATTGTCATCAATCGAAAAGTCGTATAAATACGGCTGTGTTCGATGAAAAGTCATACACTTACACTTTTCAGCGTTTAGTGGGAGGGAATTAACCGAACACCATGTATGCAGAGAGTTTAAGTCCAATTGAAGAAAGAGAGGAGACATCGGGTCCTTATAGGACAAGCAGAGTTTTAGGTCATCAGCGTACATCAAAGCATGCGAATGAAGCAGGACGTGAGGGATGTCGTTAATGAACAGATTAAAAAGTAAAGGTCCAAGATGACTACCCTGAGGTACCCCAGAGAGTACGCTGATGGATTCAGAAAGCAACGAATTGAAACGGACACGCTGGGAACGGTCTGTCAAATAAGCCTTTATCCAGTTAAGAAGGTTTAGAGAAAACCAAGCAGATACAGTTTGTGAAGGAGGAGATAGTGATTGACAGAGTCAAAAGCCTTGCTAAAATCAGTATAAATTACATCTGTTTGCAGTTTATTAATAAAACCCCTATTCACAATAGAAGTAATCTCAAGCAGGTTTGTAGAAACAGAACGCTTTTTCATAAAGCCGTGCTGAAATTGTAGATAATTGAGCGACAGGAGTATTGAATGTCAGATAGTTTTGAGATACACCTGTAATTTGTTACTGACGATTTAGATCCTTTTTTATGAATAGGAATGACAAAAGATTACTTCCAATCGTTAGGAAACTCACCTAGAACAGCTTTTAAAGCGGGAAGCATAAAGAACTTGTACAATTTTTAAGCGCACAGCTTGGTACATTGTCAGGTCCAGGAGTATAAGATGTTCTAATCGAACGAATACCCGCAAAGCAGACGCGTCTAAATCCAAAACAGGTGGATGGATGCTGTTAGACGTGGGTAATAGGATAGGGATACGGATTAATGGTACCAAAACTAGTCGATGAAACGGAATAGCAACGCTGATGTAGCCTCATAGAATGACTTGGTAGCTTCCTCAATATGTCGACATGTCTCAAGGAATGGACCAATCGCACGTTGACAGTTGCATCGCTTCAGGGATGTAAAATTTACATTAAGAAAGCAATAAGATTGACATCGTTGGGTTGAGATCTCAGCGCAGTTAGACGTTTCAAGTTCAAAGCTAAGCTCAATAGTAGGGTGATAACGGCAACATCTTGGATATAATGTAATCGTAGCGAAAAAAATTACGCATCTGAAAAGTACCTAGTACCTTACCTATTGACAAGGTTAATAATACATTAAGACCTAGGTAAGGTAAAAGGTACACAAAATATTTATCTAGTTATGTACCTAGGTATTTGTACCTATAGGTACTTCCAAACACTGCATATGTAGTTGTTGTTGGTACTACTTTTACAGCACGCATATTGATCACTGAAAGTATGAGAGCAGAAGTGAGAACAATTCAAAGCGCAACTGTTATTCTTTTGCGACTGTTACTATTACAAAGAAAGTACAGAGAGGACTAAGCAGCGAGTGTATATTGTTGTTAGTGTTTTGTACTCTCTGTTAGTTTTTTTTCTTCCCGCTGCTCATTTCTGTACCCCATACAAACTTTTTTTTGGTCATTTTCACCCACTTCGCAGCTAAATAAAAAAATTTTTTTTCATAGGGCGCTCCTGCATAGCTAAACGGAGGTCTATTTCAAATTTTAGTTGTGGGTTGATAAACAGTCAGCCGTTCTGTCGTAGAGATTTTTATGTATAGATCAGCGGTGTGCGCGAAATTTGAGTTTGGGAGCAACCCAGCCACAACAACCACAGAAAAAACAATCATTAACAGCGAGTCTCGCACCTGTTGAGCCCAATTTTTGATAACACGCGTTCCTTAGAGCTCGACTACCGCACGACTGATTTATAGAATGAAACAATTATGTGAAATGATTGGCTAACTGACTGCCGTATGAGTATATTCTCAATGAAACAATCTCGTGATAATTGGAGCTTATTCGCGCCCGTTAAAACTCCATTTAATATTAATAATTATTTGATTTGATTTGTGTTTTCAGTGACTTGGAATTCGTTTTGCGTGAACCATAACATAAGTTTGTTAACTTTTCAACAACTTTAACATTCATGTTTAAATAATTAAGAGGAAAGTTGCAAAACATCTCAGCGCCTCCGTTGCGAAGCGTTGTAGCTGGCAAGATATAAACTGCATTTCTTGAGCAAAATTGTGCACCCAACTAGAACAGCTTCCAATTTGAGAGTAATAAACTCAACCTTGCTGCTGGCCTTTGTTATATATCTGTTGACTTTTCGCTATGTTAGTCTGCAATTTTTGGCAGATAATTTTAAATTGTGATTCTTCGGAATTTTCTGCTGAATGGGCCCATTAACAGATCAATTTTAAACAATAGGGCTTTATTTCTCAAAGTTGATGAGGCTTGATGAATTATATGTGGTGGCCGTTGCAGGTTGGCAGGGCTGGTTCTTAACCGAGTTCGATAGGCATCGATTCAATTGGCTTTACTTTACTTTATTCTAGTAATTAGAAGCAAACGTCTTCCTACTTCCTTCTTTCCCTCTAACCAATCACTTGAATAGCCAGCAAACAGGCACTAAAACACAAGTTTTTGAACAATTAACATAGTTTTGCCTCAATGAACTCATTAAGTGGCAAGTTTGCAGCACGTGCCACTGCAGGGGGGGGCGGGGGCGAAACCACTATTAACTTTTTAATGCAAAAGCTTTTGTGTGCTTATAAATTTGGGCCACAAACAATGAGCCATCATAAGTCCAAAGTGTCAGATGAAACATATGTATGTACATACATACTAATACATCTGTGTGTGTATGCAAATACGAGTGTGTGTGTATATGTGCTATGCCATTAAACAGAGTCTTAACATGTCTATGATTTATGGCTGTAATTAAAATCTCTGCTTGGAGGCCAATAAGCCCGTCAAGATTTCTGTCAAAAGGCATAAAAGCGGAACGGCTTTAAGCCGTAGCCCAGAAATCCTTTTATACCGGAATTTAATTAAGGCAAATCTCACTAAACGCACACACACACACACACACACTGAAACTGAAACCCCACCACCCAAAACCAAACCCAAGGCCAACATCCTGATGGGGAACAATGCCCGAGAAGCTGCCTGCTCCCAACAATATTCCGTTATTGTTTTTTGCCCTTTGGACAAACATTCGACGAACAATCGCCTGACATAGTCAAACGCATATATGGGCTATGCTCCCTTAGTCGCGCTGCTATCTTTTCCATACAGCCTGCCGCCCGATGTCCGTCGCTTGCGTGCATATTTGCTGAGCGCAAAAAGCAACAATAAAAATTGTTTAAAAAAAAAAAAAAATGAAGTTAAACTGAAACTCGACTAAATGCTACTCATGGTTGTCATGCAGTCAATAAACCATGAATAAATGCTAAACCGTTTACTTAGGGAGCAGAAAGAACTACACTAGGCCACAAGGTTTAGTATATTGAAGGGTTGGTGGTGATGCCAGATGAACACGAATCTGTTTGCCTATTTTTACACTTATTCAGACGCGTTTTGTGAGGAACTTATACTTTTGTTTAAACTTTTTTGATATTATCGTAAATTGCTATTTCTTAACGTTAAAATAAACTATCCCAAATAATTGTACGATTTTTTTTTTAAGCGAAGATATACCATTTTGAATACATAGTCTCGATAATAACAAAATAACAAATTTGTCTACTGCACAAAAGTATGCCTTGCAGAAACAGTACAATAAAACCAGGTCTTAATACCGGAACCGGAACCGGAACCCATACAAATATTTTTTTGAGAACCGAAAACCGTTTACCGTTATTAATGGAACCGATAGAACCGGAACGAAACCGAAACGTTGGTACCGGTACAGTTTCGTTTTTTTCGCCTTTCCACAGCGCATCGTACTTTTGGTCACACGTTGGAGATCAACCTACAGGATTCTTAAATATTTACTGGCGGAAGACATTTTCAATATTTGCTCCAGTTTTGCGGCTGCAGAGAACGACTTTCTTCTGCACTGGAATGTGTGAGACTCAGTTCGCCAAATTGTACGCATACTAGAAGCAGTGGAGGTTGCCACAACTAAACTTCAATCCGAAAATCTAGTTTTGGGTGATTTTTATTCCATTTGGATACACAGCAAATTGGAAATAACTATAAATATCAATTCGTCCTCTCTAGCGAAAATGTTTGTTCATAGAACAACGAGGACCCTAGATATAACGTAACGCTAAGTACTGAGCAAAAAAAATACTTATATCAATCTTTTACAAAATATTTATGCACAAATTTCTTCGGTTGCTGATCAATTACTGATAAGTGATGAATGCAGTTCTAATACTAGTTCATCTGAAAGCGCCGACAAAGTTGAGGCATATATAATATGATATTGCAGGAAAAGAAACTTGGTTCAATTGTGTCATGATACAGGAGCAAGTAGCGAAGAAATAGTACGCTACTTTGAATTGATGCTGCTACCACCAGCTGTGGTTGTCTATCGATAGGCTTGTTATCGATACCAATATGGTAATTTTTTCACTTTGTTGGGCACATATTTTTAAAATGAGTTTACCGTCGAACGAGTTTTTTGGTTTAAAGAAATGGCGGAGGTATTAAACCTTAAAATTTCGTATTTTGGTTTTTCATTACGGTAACAAGAAATTATTACGAATGTTTTGCGTGTTGAGGAAATGAAAATTTCCAAAAAAAAAAACCAATTTTTCATATATTTCATATAAGGGACTCTCAGTCTAATGTACATAGAAAAACAAATCATGTATTATTAAATGAAATATCATATTTTACTTTAAACGGCCATTGCGTGGAAATTGCAAGACTTGTTGGATTGACGCACCTAATTCTATACATATGTATCACTTCAGCGAATTAGCCACTTATATTTTTATGTATTATGAATGCACATTTGGTGAAGGAACATTTTAAGAGATTCATTTCTCATTTTAGACTTACTTAAATATAAGTATTATAAGTCTTATTGGGGTGCTTTGGAAAGATAATCCTTTATAAGCTGGTTGCGCTCAGCTTGCAACTTGTTGGACTCCTGCAGAACCTCTCGTAGCTTGCTTAACTTTTCAGTACGGGCCTCCTCCACTTCAATAGCCTTTTTGTTGGCGTAGTATCGTTCCTTTTCTACAGCAGCCTTCCGTTTCCGTTTATTACGGATGGGACAGCCCAATTGCGCTTCCACCGGAGCGCTACTGGATTCAATTGCGATAGCGCCATATTCTTCTACCATCGAGCTGCTGTTACGCCCGTCATATAAGGTAGGAGCAAGCCCAATGTCTTCCCATGACAATAGCTGCTCAATATTCTCCTCCTCTGTCACAAATTTACTTAGGGTACGACAACCTGCTACTGCCAGGTCATTTCCAAGCATGGATTCCATTTCGTCGAAAAACTCCCACTTGGTGGTTCCGTGGCCAGTGCTTTTATTTCGCAGTTTTATGCTGTCCTAGGTTTTCTTCAAGTTTCGGAATTTCCTGTCAAGTTTGTCAGGAGCTTGCCCAAAAACACCTTGGGTTTCCATTTTGGCCACGATTTGAATCCAAGTCGACTTCTTCTTTTTCTTTGGGTCACGGAAATCATCCTTTTTCTCCTGATACAAAGTAAGGAGGAGTTCGGTGTCCTTACAACTCCACCTTTTCTCATCGGCTGTAAATAAATGAAATGAATTAATAATCATTTTTAAAAATATTTTCAGTTTACTTACGTACATTCTCCATGGCGACGAAATCAGCCGTCCACGTAAGAAAGTGCTAACGCCTTGGCAAAAAAAGGGCAAGCGCAACTGCAACTAACGCCCTCTAACATTTCTGAAAAAGTGCTTTTTGTTTTGAGCGACTTTGGGGTAAAATGTAGCACTGCGTTCAGCAGATCCTTTTCGATGTATAATTTTTTTCTGATGCCTGCTCAGCGATCAATATTTCTGGTGAACACGCCCAATCTTAACTGGTGGTCAAAATCCTCCAAAAAGTTCCCAGAATTGTATGAGATTTCAAAAGTCGTGTTTTCTGTTCCAGTTACAAAGGTTAGCGTGGAACGCCCATGCTCTGGCGTAATTTATAATGAATCCGCTAAGAAGTTGTATGGACTCAACCACATTGAATGCAATTATGTTACTGCGAGCAAATCTCAAGAATGCTGTGCTAAATTCGAAAACTAATAATATTTAATATAATATATTTGAGTATATAATGTAATAATAAGTTCTTATATGTTAACTACGTAATAAAATAAAAAAATATGTGAAACCATTCATTTTGTGTTGAATTCTGATTCGTTCTATTACGCAGGAATAAAATGATTAAAATGATTTATCTCAGAATTTAATTTTTCCAATATTAATAATAAGTAGTACTTATACCGGTACGTACCGAAATCAAAATCCGGGTACGGTATCGAAACCGAAAACCGAAATTAATTCAAAACCGAAATAGAACCTTTAACTGAAACATCCATTTCGGTACGTACCAGAACCGGTACCGGAACCGAAATTCGTTTCGGGATTAAGCCCTAAATAAAAACCCATTGCATACATTGGGCCTGCAATTTGTGAACAAATACAATTACTAAAAATGGTATATCTTCATTGGAAAAAATCGTAGAATTGTTTGGGATAGTTTATTTCAAAGTTATGGAGTAGTTCTTTCCGATTATGTCAAAGAAAGTCAAAAGAAAAGTATAGGTTCTCCACAAAACGCTTATAAAACATACTCTGTCGGGTCAAGCCCGACTATAACATACTCTGTACCCTTACACGTCGCATTTGCTCAGGAGTCAAACGGCCAGTTAACACCAGGCGCACAACGCGATGCGCTCTCTAAGTTTCTCTCTCTCTCGCTCTCTTTCTCTCTCGCACTAAGATTGCCTGTGTTGAACGGTTAGGGTATGTTGCTGTGGTTGTTGGTGGGGGGGGGGGGGCTGGGTGGTGTTAACTGGCCGTTTTTTGCCCATAACTTGAGTATCGTTCATCCGATCTTGATCATTCCTTCAGCAAATCGATAAATAATTTTGATTACAAGGTATCTCTAGAAGGTACGAACCATCTATCATCCAAAACTGTAGGAGATATGAAGGAGTAATACGGTTTTTTCCAAATTGCGGGGGCGGGAGGGGGCGTGGCAAAAATTGAAAATAAACTTGATCTGCCTGCAAGTATAAGAAATATATGTCCCATACATGTCAAACCTCTATCTCTTACCATCTCTGAGATCTCTTCGTTCATACGGACGGACAGACGGACAGACAGACAGACGGACAGACGGACATGGCTATATCGACTCGGCTGTTGATGCTGATCAAGAATATATATATGTACCTTATAGGGTCGGAAACGATTCCTACTCCCTGTTACATACTTTTGCACAAACTTAATATACTCTGTGTACTTTTGGTACAGAGTATAATAAGGTAAAATAAGGCATTTTTTGTATCTTTAAGTTCAAATTATTTTCTGAAAACAGATTCGAGTTCAAAGCATAAAAATCATTCAGAATCACCACCGACCCTTTGATATACTGGAAAAAGTTGAATTATGTTGCCTTGTGCTATGGGAGCAAGTACAGTATGAACTAAGAACTAAATGAAAGAACGAACAAGCGTACTGAAAAGCTGTTTGCTCTTTTGGCATAAGTCTTAATATGCGTTCGGCTTATGTTGGTGTGAATACCGAAATGTGTTAGGACCCTGCAGGTCAGGCGTGGCCATCGCTGAACTAGATAAACTCTGCTGTTTGCTCGCAGTTCTCACTCGCAGCTTTCATTTGCAGCTGTTGACTCGCAGCCCTTAACCTTTACCTGAGACCCGACGCTGTAGAGCAGAGTTCCCCAGTCATGACCCCTGGTCATGGCTCACAGTGTGTTACAGAAAGAGAGACAGTCACATTTTCACGCTCTCTGCTTGGGGAACTATGCTCAATAGCAGCGTTGGTCGACGAGAGCGAGGCCTAAAAGTGAGAGTGTATGGGTGTGAGAATATAAAGCGCCGTGAACCAGCTTCGATCTGACCATGGAGCAATGAGTATTAGAGATCTAATTTCCGCTGCCTATCAAATTTGGGTTGGGCTTACATATGTATACATGGCTTAGATACTTGGTTAGAGCAAGATGCACATATAATCAAGATCATCATATAATCTAGATATCCTAGTCTGTGATCTGACCACATCTAAGGCATAGACTAGAATATCTAGACTTAACAATTGCTTTGTCGACACCGTTTCCATGGACTAAGATATCTAGACTGAACGATTGCGCAGTCGAGAGCTCTTCTGCCAGAAATTAGTCAGCTGTTCGCTTTTATTTACGCTCTCTGTATACATTTGGTCAGCTGTTCGCTCTCACTTACGCTCTATTGATACATTTGGGAATATGTCCGTCTCGCTCTAACCACTGTGTTTTCCTACTGGCTCTGTTAAGCATCTTTTTGGGCTCTGTAAAGTATCTTTTTGGGCCCTATCGTTTAGCACCACCGAAATTGAGAGGTAGCGAAAATTTGTTCTCTAATACTCATTCTCCATGCCGTTTCTGTCAGAAATTAGTCAACTATTCGCTCTTACGCTCTCCGGATACATTTGGGTCAGCTGTTTGCTCTCACTTACGCTGTCTGGATACATTTGTGAATATGTCCGTCTCGTTCTAACCACTGTGATTTCCCTATAAGATCTTTTTGGGCTAAACGCACCAGCAAAATTAAGAGGCAGCGCAAATTTGATGTCTAATACTCATTCTCCAGCGACTGAAGGCCTGTTTACTCTCTTGACCTCAGCTTCGGCATGGGTTCGGCTTGTGTATGTGTAAACAGCGAAATGTCTTCGGTCCCCTTAGGGGGCCGGTGACCGCTGACGCTGCTCAAGAGCCAAGAGCCAGCAGTCGGATCTCGCTCTTAGCTCAAAACCCCAAATTGTGGCTCTCAAGATGTGGCTCTTAGCTCACTTATACCCACTCTCTTTCTAGCCAATCAACTCAGCTCATCTTTCTATACAAATACACAATATAATATACACTTTTTTTTATGGCGTTGGAAATAAATATTTCTATGGGCAAAAATTAATATCCACTTTGGCAAATGTATAATAAGATGTCATGCAACTGAGTAGCGAATGAGTGCCAGAACGAAAGACGTCTAATTCAATTACCGTTAGGCGGTGGTCGTGGTCGGTCGTCTGTCATGCGTCTCAATATAAAACTTAATTTAATGGGTGCCAAGTTTTGTGTGTTGGGTCTCCCTTCTATCTGAGAGCCTGTCAACAATCGTCAACGGTGCGAAACGAAAATACAGTCAACAGCGACAGCAACAGCAGCAGCAACAGCAGCAACAACAACAACAGCAACTCATAAGCGCGCTTTGAAATATCCTTGAGCCAGGGGGAAAAAAAATTCAACAGCAACAGAGAACGAGAAAGAGAGAGAGAGAGAGTGTGAGTAAATCAACTTGGTTGAAAAGTTTTCAGGCCAATTCGCAATCATTCATCATCCCTGGCTCCACAATTATAAGGAAGTTACTACATACATAAATAAAAGAAATCAGTTGTGGTAAAGCATCAAATTTTTCGTGAAAATCGAGAATTATGTGCCTACTTTTGAGAGTCAAATTCTACGGCTTCATGCAAACTGGCTCCAGTTGTTCTGTTTAGGCTGTCCGAGCTTCAAAATTTGTAACTTTTCTTTGCTAACGATTGTCCAAGACACTACCGACCTTACCCCACCACCTTTTTTCAATGCTGTGGCTAGATTTTGTTATTAAAATCATGTTTAACTTTACCTCAACTCAGCACCTCGAAGACTGAACATGCTCCCAATTTGACTTTCGCAAAAGTTTTCCGATTTGACCAAATTCGGTAGTCAAATTGCAAAGCTTTTGCGAATGTGACAAATGGGAGCATGCCAGGTTTTCTAGCTCCTTAGCTAAACTTTCCATTTGATATTCATCAGAAGAGGAATATGGTAAGGGAATCGTTGATACTTTCAATTACTATATTACCTCCGTTTGACGATTATGGAATTCAGCAATCAGGCCTGTTTCCGTTTTCGATTTCAATCAAAACATGTGGAAACGGAATTGTAAAATGTTCCCGCCGCCAAAAAACAAAGGACTATGTTTTTCGGATTTTTACTTCAAAATCCAATTTTTCTTCATTTGACACAAAAATCGCGAAATTTGCTAAATTTTATTATGAGTTTAGATCAGAGTTACCCAGCGATAGCCCTTGGGGCACGAACATACTCGCCAATTCACACCGAATACTTGCCGAAGTCGTGCATCACTGTGTGTTAGAGAGAGACACATAGTTACATTTTCGCGCTCTCTGCTTGGGGAACCCTGGCTTAGATCAGTGGTGTCCAAACTCATACAATCAAGCTTTGAGCTTGTGTGCGTAGCAGCCAAACACGAAGTAAACATGTTGACATTTCAGCAAACTAACAAAGACTCGTGAGAAAACAAATAGTCGAACATGCGCATCGTAAGAGAGCAAGCCGCCGAGTGTGCTATATATATATATTCTCTCTCTCTATACGTGTGTTGGCTGCAACGCTGGTAGAATAATGAGCTCCTATCCCATGGGATAGGCTTTTGACATTTCGGACACCACTGGTGTACAAAGTGTACATTGAACGATTCTAAAAATCTTGATATTTGCAAAGTTCATATTTGAGCTTAGATTGTTATACAGACGGTTAAATAGACTGTTAAACAGACGGGTAAATAGAAGGTGTAGAACAAACGGTCCAAAAAATCGCGAAATTTTTAAATTTTTCTGAGTTTTGACTATTATGAAGACGCAAGGTAAATAGACGGATGGTAAAGATCGAAAGTTCTAAAAAATCGCGAAAAATACTCTATTTTCGTATGAGTTTAGATTATTATAAACACGGGTGAATAGATAGATGGTGAAGATCAAAAGGTCCACAAATTCGAGAAATTTTCTAAATTTTAAATTAAGTTACATATTTCCCAAACTCAGCAACAGATGGTTTTTCATATGGCAGCTATACGATATATTTATCTAATTTTGACCAAATTCCCCAAAATTGTGTGAGAAACAATAATATTCATAACTGGAAAGTAAAAAGACGCTACCATTAAAAGCAAACAAGTTTTTCTCACTAGAACCACTTTTTCAACCGATTGTTTCTATGGCAGCTATATGCTATAGTTATCCGATTTGGATTAAACTTGGCAAAATTGTGTATAATCATACAATATTGACCAAGTAATAAGTTTGGGAGCGATAGCATTGAAAACAAAAAAGTTTTTCCCACTAAGACTTATTTTCTGAACTATCTTTTGTATGGCAGCTATACTATATAGATGCCCGATTTTAATAAAACTTTGTGGAATTATGTGAAAGTATAGAAAACTTAAAAATACGAGGTTTGGGGGCGTTCGCGTTGAAGACAAAAAAGTTTTTCCTACTAAAACTACTTTTTCGACCGATAGTTCCTATGGCAGCTATATGCTATAGTTATACGATCCGGCCGGTTCCGACAAATGTGCAGCGTATTTGTAACAAAAGGCTTTGTGCAAAGTTTGGTTAAGATAGCTTTTAAACTGACGGGGGAGATAGCATAAAAACAGACGGACAGACGGACGGACATGGTTATATGAACTCAGCTCGTCATGCTAGAATATATATACTTTATGTGGTCGGAGATGCATCCTTCTTTACGTTACAAACATCCCGACAATTTTAATATACCCTCTAAAAGAATATAAAAAGGCGGTTTCCCAAAGACACCCCAGTCGAACTTGTATGCATGCCAGAAGATCATATTTCATGCCTACTTCTCACGTCAGAAGGCATGAGAAACCTAAAAGATCCGCTTCGTTTTTCTTAAGAAACGCCGTAAAACTCAGGGGTTATTGATGTAACCGTTAACCGCTTGGGTGACGTCACGTGGCAGTCTTCGGGTTCTGCTTGTCTCTCTACAAACTCAGTACTTCAGATGTACCAACTGTATATATCGTACACTGAGAAATAAAATCAATCTAAAATTTAGATTGAAAATCTTTCAATCTTTTCAAGAACCTTGCAAGCTTAAAAAAACGATATTGAAAAACCTTGAAATGAGCTTAGAAATCTTAAAAGCAAGATTTATCATCTCGCAACTTATCAGTTGCCTGTAAAGCTTTAGTTGAAATTTTTTTTTGATATATATAGATTTATTTTCAAAAAAAATAACAATTTTCGGTTGCAATGCAACCCACCCCTCCCTGGGACTCGAACCACGACCTCTTCGTTCAATAACACATTGGCACGGCCGATTAGTCGATTTTGCCGTTGGGGGTCAATTGTTAAGCGCAGCCAGTTGCAGTATAAGAACTCAGGCTGCGAAAATCTTTGCTCTTATACTGCAACTGGTTGGACCTAACAATTGACGCTCGATGTTAAAGCGGTGGTGTTAGTGTTTCAGTGCACAGAAGGTACTGAGCTCAAGTCCCAGTATCGGCGGATTAATAATTTACAATTTGGATAAGTTTTTCAGTAAGAAAAAAATGTTAATAACTAAAACAACTAAATCACCTAAAAATAAATAATGCTTAATTCATTTTTGTCTTTTTTTCATATTAAAAACTGATTGTATGTTTCATCTTAAAGTCGAGTATAAACGATCTTAATTCAATATTGTTGAATTAAGTTTTAAGTTGAGAATATAATCTTGTGTTAAGATTGTCTCGTCTCTTTTGAATTCTGACACCGTACTCAACAAGAATATGTTGCGCATTTGTAATTATAAAATTATTATTAATATCCACGGTCAACACATCTTTTTTCCGCATAAACCGAAATCGAACTGACTTCATAGTTTTTTTTCGTATTCTCTCTCTCGTTTGGTCAACGTTCATCAAGCGTTCGGGGATAACTTCATTTTTCTACTTCGTGTTCGAACTCCACCAGAAAAAGTTTGAACCGTTTCACGATATGCTGACGAATAGCTGAGAAAACAACGTATGAGTTTGTCATGGTGTAAAATGGACTTATTTCATGCCAATAAAATAATGTAGTGACTATTTTCGTGAAATTCCATGCAACCAAATGTACTCATTTTGGTAAACACATGCAGCAAAGTCCTACTGGGACATCCAACATGTGGGTTTGTACGCCTCAATGAGGTTTTATCCAGGGTCGACTGGTCTTTCCTGGACTCATCTCAAGGATATAGAAAAAACAACACACGCTTTTTACGCTGTTCTATATTCAGTGTTTAATGAATTTGTGCCCCCTTGGTTCACCAGAAGTTTATCTAACATTAAAAACATTAAGTCTCGGCTCTACAAAAAATTGTGGATTTTGCCAAATTTATGGTTCATAACTCAGAATGCTATAAGGACTACTTGGTCAGATGTAAATTGAGTTTTCAGGTTGACCCAAAGAAGTTCTATAACTTTGTCAATGCTAAAAGAAGATCCTCTCAATTCCCGCCCTCCCTTTCGTTAGATAATGTAACGGCTGACATTGACTCGGATATTTCCAATTTATTTGCCACATTTTTTCAACGATGCTATTCTGCATCGCCAAAAAAATTTGATCACTACTTATCCTTATTCAGTGGCAAATTCCAACTGCATTGTATGCCCTGTGGTAGATGCAGATAGCGTTTTTTTCAGCTTACGATCTATCAAGTCGTCTTTCAGTCCAGGACCTAACAAAGTGCCCAGCTGTGTGTTAAAACTTTGTGCCGACTGCAAAACTTTTCAACTTAACTCTTCAACTGGGAGATTTCCCTAGTCCTTGGAAGGAATCCTACATTATTCCTATTCATAAGAAGGGTCCAAAGTCAATTATATCGAACTACAGGTGTGTATCGAAACTATCGGATATTCCAAAACTTCTTGAAAAGATCCTGACTTCCCAACTACAAAATTTTTGTCGCTCAGCATGGTTTCATGAAGAATCGCTCTATATCTACGAATTTACTGGCTTTTACTACTCTGGTAAACAATGGATTTATCCATAAGCGGCATACTGATTTCAGCAAGGCTATTGACTCTGTCAACCATGAGCTTTTAGTACATAAATTGTGTTTACTCGGCTTCCCTCCAGTCCTTCTCAACTGGATCAAGTCATTTCTAAGCGATCGATCTCAACGAGTTCGTTTCAAATCTATACTATCCAGCTCCATTAATGTACTATCTGGGGTATCCCAAGGTAGTCATTTAGGCCCACTACTCCCACCTAGCATTTGGAAGATCATTAGGTGATACCTCACCTTGGTGAGTCTTTATTGAACCCATTTGATGATTAAAAAGAGATTAGTTTCATTTGCGATTCAAGGAAGACTCGACAATGACTCAGGCACTTGCTCAAAATGTGACTCATTAAAAAACGACTCGAAAAAGACTCGCACATGACTCGAAACTGATTAGAAAAACGGGTTAAAAACGACCCTGCATGAAGAATCGCGGCTAGGGTACCATTTTCTCCCGACAAAAGTATCATTAATGATCAGGAAACGACACATTTATGACTATTTAAATCAGACTGAGGACTCGAGAAAGACTCGAATGTGATTAGAAATTTCATAAAATGATTGCTGGGCTATTTAACCTATTCATAAATGATATCCCACAGGTTCTATCCCATTCGCAGCCATTAATGTTTGTCGTATAATGACCCGGCGTCTTCTCTCCACCTCCAATCCGATTTAAGCTCTCTTCACACCTGATGCTCGGTTAATAGGCTTCCTCTTAATCTCAGCAAGTGTAAATGTATGACCTTTAGTCGTATTCAAACATATGATTGATACCATTCCATTGGAACGAATTGATAAAGTGGATGATTTGGGTGTACAATTTGTATCCAAGTTATGTTTTAATGATCATCGCAAACAAGGCAATGGAAGTTCTCGGGTTCGTTAAACGATGGTCCAAAGAATTTAATGACCCCTACGTCACTAAGCAACTGTATGTTTAACTGGTAAGACCAATCCTTGAATATGGTTCGTGTGTCTGGTCTCCATACTATCAAAAATATCAAGATCAACTGGAATCGGTTCAGAAGAAGTTCCTAATTTTCGCTTTCCGAGGCTTAAAATGAGATCCTTACACACATCTTCCTACTTACGAGGACATATTACGCTTAATCAACCTGCCTTCTCTTAAGAACCGCAGAACTTATCATGGTGTCCTTTTTATACTCTGTACCGAAGGTACATAGAGTATATTAAGTTTGTGCAAAAGTATGTAACAGGGAGAAGGAATCATTTCCGACCCTATAAAGTATATATATTCTTGATCAGCATCAACAGCCGAGTCGATATAGCCATGTCCGTCTGTCTGTCTGTCCGTCTGTCCGTCCGTATGAACGAAGAGATCTCAGAGATGGTAAGAGATAGAGGTTTGACATGTATGGAACATATATTTCTTATACTTGCAGGCAGATCAAGTTTATTTTCAATTTTTGCCACGCCCCCTCCCGCTCCCGCAATTTGGAAAAAACGTCATATCTCCTAAAGTAAAGAAGATAGATCGTTCGTGCCTTCTAGAGATACCTTGTAAACAAAATTATTTATCGATTTGCTGAAGGAATGATATAGATCGGATGAACGATACTCAAGTTATGGGCAAAAAACGGCCAGTTAACACCCCCCACCCCCCCACCCATCACCACAGCATTCTATTGAACGGCAATCTTAGTGAGAGAGAGAGAGAGAGAGAGTGAAACTTAGAGATGAGCGCGTATAACTCGTGAGCAAATGCGAGCTGCGACGTTAAGGGTACAGAGTATGTTATAGTCGGGCTTGACCGACTTTCTTTCTTGTTATTCATAAACTCCTGTCAGGAGTAATCGACTCTATCGCTTTGTTATCTAATATAAGTATTGCTGTACCACAACGCGTTACATCATCACGAACCCTTCCGATACCTTTGTTTAAACTATAACTTGCATTATCATACTTTCTCAACTCACTCCTCCTTGTTTGTAATAAAAAATAATTTATTGTCGTTCCTAAGTAGTAGGCCTTCTTAAAGTTAAACAGAACATTGTTAAACTATAAACTAAATAAATAAAAACAAGAAAGAAAGTCGGTCAAGCCCGACTATAACATACTATGTACCTTTAACGTCGCAGCTCGCATTTGCTCACAAGTTATAGGGTCGGAAAGGATTCCTTCTCCCTGTTACATACTTTTGCACAAACTTAATATACTCTATGTACCTTCGGTACAGAGTATAAATATGTTATCAAGAATTTAAGTGGAAATATATATGTTAAAGATCAGTTTTCGCTACTTTTTCTTATTCAAAATAGGATTTATTGAACCATTGAGTGAGTACCATTGAGAAAGAAATACGGACCTAAAGCCCATGTGCAACAAAAGTTTTTTAAGTTATATTTCAAAGTTGTGATCAAAGTTTTTCATATTCATTCAAAGAGTCAAAGTTTTAATAATTTCTTGCAAGACTTAATTAAATCGATTATTACTCGAAATGAATTATTTTCATTAGATTGAAATTGATCTAATGATTCCAATGCTCGCTGCCAAAGTTAAAAGACAAAGACAAGAACCCACCCACCCACAACCAAATGTCATTTTTATAGAAATTAACAGTTCATGGACTCACAGCACAACATGTAATTATGCCCACTTGACGTTGCCATCAATGGGCTACGCTTCAATGGAGTGAAATTCGGTGAAAGAAATTTGTCACGATTGCCACTGGCAGAGCCGTGCGACGACCTCAAGTATAGCCAAGGAGCATTGGAGTGGGACCCAAAAGCAGAGACATGACAACGTCAACGCCAGCAATTGAGCATCTCTCTGGCAAATGCTGTAATTGATTCACTTTGACTGATTTTGGCAGTCTGATGCTTGTGTGTGGGCAGAGCCGACTAATGCTCATTATGCCATTACATGAAGGGTGGACTGCCAAGTAATAATTTTTGAATTCACTTTAATCACAGTTTACAAATATATATATGGAAGCTACTTGAGTTGCCTTGTTATTGTTATGATTATTTGTTAGGTTTCAAGTTCATGTTTATGTGGCAACTGGGAACAGTTTACCCAGCGACTTAAGTGATTTCATAAGCAATAACCAACCCCCACGAGACTGAACTGGTATTTTGTATTATTATTATTATTATTATTAAGTCTTCAGGTATTTATGAATGCGCCATAAACACCATTTGGGCAAACGGGACAAGATGAAAATGAAGTCGGCGAAAATGAATGCGAATGCGAATGCCATTGTCATTGACATGGCCACTGTACCATTTAGTTCATTGTACGCAGCAGCGTTTCTTTCTTTTTTTTATTTTTTTGGCTGATATCTTTTTCATGTTTACTTTTGACTTAATTAGACGTCTGAAACGTGTCATCCCTTCTCTTGCCAATACTACAAACGTTTGATGGGTTTAATATTTTGTTCGTTCTGCTGCGTGATAAATAACAAAATGAGAGAAAAAACAAGACTGTGATGCTACTGCGGACGATCAGCACTTTCATTCCGACAGCTTCAACTTCAACTCTTCTCCTCTGTGGCGCCAATGGCCCATTTAAATGACAACAGACAGCGGCGCATAATTAAATAGAATTGGCAGAAAACTTTAATCTTTTGTCTGTGGCCAAAATCAGCAGCCCATTCCTCCCTCCAGCCGCGCGCGCGTGTCAATCAAAAGTTGGTGGCCCACAACAACAACACAAAGCCGAAAGCAGATAACAGATAGCAGAAAAAGCGGCTGTGTGTGGCAAGAAGTAAGACTAATTGGAAGCAGGCGCGCCAAGCATAAACTAATTAGATGAAATTATATAGAGATCTCCGTGTGGCAGCACTTTCGTTCAGAACATATATCTTTGACAAGATCGTAAATCGTTTAGCGCCCGCTGAGCCAACGTGAAATCCCCCGATTGTTTATATAATTCCACAAATTGGACCTGAAAAGTTGATTTACTATCGCTGCGTGTTTGGCTACTGACGCAATACCCAAGCCCAAATGAATTGGCACACGAAATGTACCAAAATGAACCAAAACCAAAATCAAATTTCAGGACCAGCAAACTTAATTAAGCGATTGCCCCCCCAAATTAATTGATGTTAGTTTTTGAAATAAATATAGCTAGCAAAATGGCAATTATTCTTTCGGATGCTTTTTTGACTAAAAAATGGGTTAGTTTGGGTGCCACAGATTGGATGTAACACCTGCACCCAAAAAAATTTGTATCAATATCAATATGATACGCGTTGTCTCGAATTGAAACTAGAACCAGTATCAATATTTGTTTAGAGAGTATCAAATCGATATTTTGGGTGTTAATTTGATTCTTAGAATATAAATTTGATACGCAAATGTATACAAAATATTATATGAATAATAGCTAGTATCAAAATTTAAATATCAAATTGATACTTCAAAATTAATACAACAAATTGTCAACCTGTTACAAGTTAGTATCAATTTGAATCCACTATAAGAATTTGTACAATTAATACAAGGAATACCAAAACTCGGAAAACTAAACTGAGAAACTTGTGAAAAAGTCGGTCAAGCCAGACTGTAATATATTTACACACCTGATCATATTAATAGGTACACACCGGAATTTTTTAATTATAGATGGTTTTTTCGAACTTTTGGTGTTGACAATTTTTTAATTTTTGGTTTTTTGTTGTTGTCAATGTCTGGCCACACTGTGACAAAGAGTTGAAAGAGGGGCTGCCCCGTATATCAAAGCTTTTCTATAAATTGCGAGTCCACCACACATTTCGCCTGATCATAATATTAGGTACAGTCTCCGTTTCTCACAAGTATCAAGTGAATAATTTTGTTATCAGTGATCTTTTGGTAACTTAAGGTAAATTAAGTATAGCTCCTGTCAATACAGAGAATTAAATAATTATTTTTTTTAGAAAAAATGGGTCGAAATTCTCATTGTACTAAAGGAGAAGCTCGTTTGGTTCTTAGTCTGAGAAAAGAAGGCAAATCTTTACGAGCCATCGCCAAATTAATGAACAGGTCTCATAATTTTGTTAAAAATGCATTAGAAAGAAAACCAAGAAGGCCACAAAATGGAGAAACATATTATGGAGCGATGAAACCAAGATTAATTTGATTGGGAATGACTGTGAAAGGAATGTTCGACGCCCTAATGGAAAGGAATTCCATCCACGGTTTACAAAAAAAAAACAGTCAAACATGGAGGTGGCAATTTAATGGTATGGGGTTGCTTCTCCTGGTACGGCGTAGGTCAAATTTATCAGACTACGAACAAAATGAATGCTGAAGAGTACCAATCCATATTGGAAACAGTTATGGTACCGTATGCTGAGGAAAATATGCCATATAATATATACAATATAAACACACATCAAGGCTGTTATCTAAATTTTTCGAGGACCAAAAAGTTGACGTTCTGAAGTGGCCAACCCAATCCCCCGACCTTAACGCCATTGAAAACTTGTTGGGAGACTTAAAAAAGAAATTGGCAAAGCATTAATTTTCAAATAAACAAAAATTATGAGAAGGTGTCCAAAAACTGTGGTATGAGACACCAGTAGAAGAGACCTGCCAGGCTCTTATTAAAAGTATGCCAAAAAGAATAGCAGTAGTGGCCAAAAATAGAGGTGGATACACTGGATACTAAGTTAGGAAATACTAATTTACCTAAAAAAAGAACACAAAATGGAAATTAAAATTGTTTTTCTTACCAACACATGAAGTGTACCTATTATTATGATCACACTGAAAACGTATCTGAAACACAAAATGATCTCTTTTATGTTATATTATTATTCTATGTTACAATTAAGTTTATTTTATTAAAAACAAATAGTTTAAGAACAAATGAGAACAGATTTTAAGTTTGAAACAAGGAATAAAACTGTTTTCTGTTACCTTAAAGTCAGAGTTGATGTGTGTGTACCTATTAATATGATCAGGTGTGTATTTGGACCACGTCGGTCATGTCTCTCACACCCCCACCGCAAATATTCTTTTTAAGTTTTTTTTTTTTTTTGAGAATTATTCGTACTTGCATCAAGTACTGAAACACTTGAATCAATAATGTCGGGATCAAAAACTCACTCTTGGATCAAGAATTTCGCTCTTGGATCAAGAATATTCACTCTTACCGTACTTTTGAGAACGAATGCTCTTGATTCAAGAGTGAAAAGTGAAAATGAATGATACTCAAGTTATGACCAAAAGAGAGCAGCAGCGCAGGTACAGAATATATTACAGTCGGGCTAGATCGACTTTCTTACTTGATTTTGGGTAGAGTAGTTTATTCAATGCATATGAACAAAATATTTCTAAAGCAACAACAACCACAAAAAAAGAAAGAGATAACCGATTATTGCCTGGTGACAACAACACAATCTACGGCGAAGACCATCAATACATATTTGTGGCAGCTTTTAATGTTGCAAGAAAAATAGAAGAGAGAAGGAGCGAAAGCATACATGGTTGTTGTTGCAATTTACATTGGCTAGTGCTATGCACTGCATAGGCCGTGCGCATCCTTGGTCTTGCACATCGTTCCAATGTCAACTATATGACATATCCATTCTCTTTTCATCAAGCAATGTAAACTTGCAAAGTTGGCAACTTCTCAGAACCATCGTTTCGAAGGACGTTGACGTACAATGCGCAGTACGTTCAAGTGGCCCATGCGACACCAAGCCAAAGTTTGTTACGCCCGAGCCCCAGGCAAAATAGCAGCCCACCTCCCGCCCAACCAACCGAGAGGCGCAGCCACTAACGTGTGACACGAAATCGCGAAGGAAGAACATAAAGTAATGTTAACTACGGGTATAAATAAGTTAAAATAGTACTTTTTAAAGCAGAAAGTGAAGCTTCCAAGTTGATTATTTGGTATAGTTTGTTGTAATCAGTGCAAAGCACACGAAACGGTTCATGCAAGGCATAGTTAGTATTACAACGATATAGTGATTGGGGGATAAAATTGCGAGTCGGTCTAATAGGAACGTTAATTAGCCTATGTATAAAGATTACTCCAAGCATAACTCTACGGTTAATAAGGGAAGGGAAGGTTAATCAAAAGAAGTCTACTAGAGTACGATGGTAAACGGACCTCAGGATTCCAGCCCAAACCACGAAGAGCAAACAATTTAAACTGTTTTTGCACAGATTCAATTCTATCTTGATGGGTCGAATATTGCGGAGACCACACACAAATGATCCATACTCGAGAATCGGACGGACAAGATAAGTGTACCAAATCTTCGTCGTATAGGGATCATCAAATTCCTTCGACCAGCGCTTAATAAACCCAAGAACACTCCTGGCCTTACAAACAGTAGCAGTAACATGAGAGTCAAATTGAAGTCGGTGATCAAGAATAATCCCAAGATCATTTACCTCATTGGCTGATTCATTTAAGCACTCAAGTGGGACATTATCAAGCATATAAGTAAAGAATTGTGGCAAGCTCCTGTAAAATGTCATAACCTTACACTTGAAACTGTTAAGGTTCAATAGATTATCTTTACACCAAGACTGAAATGCATCCAAGTCAGCTTGCAAATTATAGCGGGAAACCAAATAAACATAGTTGCACATCATCAGCGTACATAACCACACGAGAGTGAGTCAAGACAGACGGAAGATCATTTATGAAGAGAGTAAAAAGCAATGGACCCAAGTGACTACCTTGGGGTACCCTAGAGGTAACCTGGATTAGTTTCGAATATGAATTACAAAATAGAACTTTTTGTTTTCTAGAACTTAGGTAATCAGAGATCCAACTAAGAAGGTTAGTTGGAAAACCAATTAAACTCAGTTTATGAAGCAATAAGGAGTGATTAACAGAATCAAAAACCTTACTAAAATCAGTATAAATGACGTCAGTTTGCATCTTACCTAAGAACCCTTTGATCATTAATTATGTAAGCTCTAATAAGTTAGTAGGTCGACGCTTCACAAATCCATGTTGATAGGGTGAAATAATGGAACTACATAAATGTTGCAGTTGAGATGTCATAATTCTCTCAAAAACTTTAGGAATTGCAGACAACTTGGAAATTCCTCTATAATTCTCAACATCCGACTTATTACCTTTTTAATGGAGAGGAATGATATAAGATTCCTTCCACAACATAGGGAAAGAGGATGACTCAAGAGACAATTCAAATAATTTATGAATAGGCTTACAAAGTGCTCCATCGGGACCCGGTGCATACACAGGTTTAACAGAGTTACGAATCGCGAAGGAGAGAACTTTCAGTGATTACAGGGCTAAAAATACAATTAGACCCATTCAACTGATAGGGGGTATGGTTGATTCGCAAAGAAGCTAGAAGACGAGCTAGTTTCGATGTCAGCTAAAAGATATAGTCATCCGTTCGTTATCAAATTTAGTGAATAATATGTATAAGATTGCTGTTTTTGTACAAATTGCGGGAAATATAATATAAAAATCGTGTGAAAACACAAACTTAAAGACAATCTATGCCATTTTTAGATAATACTTTTTCTTAAGCTATGAACCCTCTTGGGAGGAGAAAGAAAATGACAACGACGAGGACGACGACGACTTCGCTGAGCACTTTCAACAGACAGCGCGTAACATATGTTGTAGTCGGGTTTCGAAATCATTTTATGCATACAACACGCACACACACACACACACACACACACATATGTATGCTATATAGTATAGCCCAGCCGCCCCGTATGCTTGTTTGTGTGGGAGCATTTTCAATAACAATTTGCCAAATGTTTGTGGAAAATGTGTAAGAGTAGCACGAGGCGGAGACAAATCTTTGAAGGCGAGTAAAGTGTACACACACACACACACACACACACACAAGGCAAGAGTTGAACCAATTTGAACGATACCAGAAGCACATGTTGTGTATGCTGTACACATCTGTAAACTTACTTGTACCCATCCATGTTAGGCAACCACTTTTATTTGCGGATGGATACAAAATGTGTGTGTGTGTGTGTGTCGACAAATCGACACACTAAATAAATATGAACATGGATTTCCTCAGAAAAATGCTAAACCTAATTCAATCATTTTTATGCTTGAGAAAAAATTGGTGTGCAATGGGTAGACAATTAGTTGATTGACGTTACTTCCAAGACTATTTTGCTTATTTTACAAATTTATCAAGCGATTCAACGCAAATAAATGGAATATTGTATTTTGTGTTATTCTTTGCGGTCGTTTTGTTATTCGAACAATGTCACATCCTGGTGAACTTTCACCTTAACTATTAATAATGTTAGTTTCCTGGTTTTCAATTACATTTTGGGGTTTTTCAAATATGCAAAAACAAAATAAATACAAAAATTCCTGCGGGTGGCCAACATGCGCTTGAATAAATGACACACTCTTTATTGTGAGTCCTGCCACACACACACACACACACACACGCACACAAATTCAGGACCGACATACAAACTGGACAGCAGCACAGTTTGTTATTAAATTTGTGCCCGTTTATACGCACTAATGAGGTCATAAGTGTTAATAAAGCATGTTAAGTACATTTTGTTAATGAAAATGAAACTGGCAAGAAATCCGTGCAATTATATTTAATGCATTCATATTTATTTATTAGCAGCAGCAGCACAAAAGAAGCAACCATAATTAGTTGCTCATAAAATCAGCAACCATTTACAAAACTTTTCCTTATGCAAACAGATTTATCTGTGGTCATTTGATAAGGAAATTATACCCAACTCATAAACTATTTTAATTTGGCAGCAAAACAAGTTTCCAGCACATTAAATCTGAACAATCAACCAAAAAACAATTATGGTGCAAGCGGCGTTAGTTGAGAGATACAAATGCAAAAAGGAAGGAGCAGTAGGTAACGAGGCTTATCAAAATTGCCGATGAACTTAACTTTGTGGTTCGTGCATTTGGGACTTGGCAAAGTTTTGTTTTGGCTACTTCGTTTTAGATTGTTAAAGTGGGATGGGCAAACAATTTGCTTTAAGAATGCAAAATATTGTCAGAAAAAAAAGTCATCCCAAATTTAAATATCTTTGAAATTGAATCTAAACCGTAATAGCAAGAAGGCA
>JBAMBO010003222.1:0-22269 GCA_037044535.1 Lordiphosa magnipectinata | reverse complement strand
CTCATCAATGCAAATCAAAGTCCTCATCAATGCAAATCAAAGTCCTCATCGAGGCAAACTTAAGTCCTCAACGAGGCAGACTAAATTTCTCATCGAAAGGTAAAGAAAAGTCCTCAACAAAAAGCACCTCAAAGTCCTCAACTAGAGGCACCTCAAAGTCCTCAGTATGAGGCACATTAAAGTCCTCAACTAGAGGCACCTCATAGTTCTCAACTATAGGCAAAACAAGACCTCGACGAGAGGCAATCTCAACCCTACACTGCGGCCCAAAGAATTGCCACCGCCGAAAGCGTCGCCATAGATGGCGTCGTCACGGATACGGATCTTACAGGATCAGTTTCGTTTCCTTCTCTGTCTGACGATGTCGGTGAGGGGCGAGTAGATGTGGCGACACACCATCTTTAGCACCACCATCTCTAGCCAAGTGTGACCGCACACTATCTTTGGCTGAAATACGATAACACTCACACAGTCATATACAGTATGTTTCAGGAACAATGGCTGCAGACTTTTATATATTGAGTTTGTTAAATTAAGGTTAGTAATAAATAATTATTACAGAAGACATTTTAATCTTCAACATATACATATATATCCGATAAGTTCTGAACAGTCAACCTACTAATTTGTGTCATACTCTGTGTGAGTGTGTTGCGCTTTGTTGTTTGATGACTCAAATAAACAATTCATATTACTCACTCCATCTTATACAAATTCTAACTTTCGTGCACACCCCAAATGGGCATTGTAGCTTTTTGCTACACTTCAGACCTGCCCAAAGTCGCTAATCGAAACTGTTGATGCAGGAGACTCTACTTTATACATTGGCAATGCCAATTTGGCATGCGAATGCTTTGTAAGTTCACCAGACACGCATAAGTCGCGAAATAAGAGTTTAAAAAGCAAGCGCAGGGAATGATAAAATGTTGAGTGAAAGACTTGGGGGAATATCCAGTAGTATGTTGCTTTCTGGTGATAAAAAAAATCCTTCACAACAAACTGGATAAGCTTGGCATAAGCAAAGCGCTCTTATGGGCTTTTTCAAAAGGTGACCCCGACGTGAGGAGTTGAAAGTTCTTTAATGATAAAATTTCTAATGCCACATTATACAGTATAATTTTGTTCTCTAGTGATCAAAACACTTTAAGATCCTGTATAAGTTTAGCAAAATCAGACCTAGGGGAATTCTTCGAAATGGTGACCCCGACTTGAGGAGTTGAAAGTTCTTTAATGATAAAATTTCTAGCGTCACATTATACAGTAGAATGTTGGTCTCTAGTGATCAAATACTTTAAGATCCTGTATAAATTTAGCAAAAGAAAACAGATCTTGGGGTATTCTTCAAAATGGTGACCCCGACGAGATGAGTTGAAAGTTTTTTAATGACACAATTGCTTTCTGGTGATCAAACACCTTAAAATCCTGTGGAAGTTGTGCATAAGAAAACAGATTTTGGGGTTTTCTGCAAAATGTTGACCCCGGCTTAGCTTCTGCATCGGTTGGAAAACTTTCACAGAATACGGTCACTTTTATTATAATTGTTTTTTAATCAATTTATTTGCATCAAACCCGTCTCATAAGAATCTGGCAAACTTTACCAATGAAAAGATCAAAATCTTTCTTGTGGTACCTAATATACTTGGTCCAGCTTTTATATTTCTAGCCTTGGCTTCTTTAAGTGTGACCAGAACTGATTTTCCACTTTGATTTTGACATTTTTTAAGCCCAATCCAACTCAGAATATAAGTAGAAAAGTGACTTTGGCTTAAGGCAGTTCTCACTTATAAAACTTGCAAGGGTTTTTTTTTGTATAATCTTTGGCTTGCCAAAGTAAGTGGCAAAAAAAAATTCGATATATTTGTTTCAAGTGTTAATAAAAATGGGAAAAATTTACATAGTCTTTGCCAAACTGTGAATTTTGGCAAAATGGTTGGTTTTGATTATTTTATAGTTAGTTTAATTACTTGCAATAAACAAAAAAGAAAAAGAGACCGCAAATCTCCCAAAAGAAATTATAAATGAGACCAAAATGAAAACAGAAATATTGACTAAAGGCATCTCTAGTCTAGGACCTAATAAGGCATTATCTTGCATTTGGTTTAGCCTGCAATTTATGGTAGATTTTTTGTTGTTGGAAAAATAAATTTTATAAGATGAGAGCATGCTTGGGAGGGCGTTTTGTTGATTTTGATATATATATATAAATTTGTATATTTATATATATGTATAAATAGATTTTTAATATTTAAATTTATTTAGTAGTAGTTGTAGTTGTAGTTTTAAGCTTTTAGTGGCTTTCTTCTAATTTGTTTTTGAGAGAGAAAAAAATGTTGAAATTTAGATTTCTGTTGCATACTTTTTTGGGTTTATTATTATTGCTTTTTTTTTGTTGCTTTTGTTTTACATTACAAATGTTTGTGGCTGTTGTAAAAACTAATTGTGACTAGTTAATTATGTAAATAGGCATAAAATTAATGCGTTAGGTGTGTGTATGTGTGTGTGTGTGGCAGCTTGAAAAATTTAATTAATTATGTCAGGCATAAATTAAAAGCATGATTCAGTTAAGCTTTGCTAGATTTGTAGATTGTTATATATTTGTTTTTTTTTCTAGAATTTGTTCTTAATCGATTTTATATGATACGAAGGTCGCTAAGTCAATTTCAGTTTGATTTTAGAATTTTTTTTTCTTGATTTTGTTTTGTAGTTCGCTGTAATTATGAACTCATGAGCTTGAAAATCAAAAGCAAAAACAAACTGAGAATTAAAACGTAAAAGTAAATCAGACTGATGAATGAACAAAACGTTAAAGATACTTTTTTTCCGCTAGCTTAACATGCGTTGTTGATTTATTGTTTTGTTCGTTGTCAGTGGAAAAGCACTAGGACGCGATCAGGCTATTATGAAGTGGGCTAAAAGTTAAATGCATTTGTTAATTATTATTATTATTATTATTATTATTGCTTTGCTATGAAATAAATAAACGCTAGCTAAAGAATATGCAAAATCTTAGGCTTAACATGCATTTTGTTTCCCTCTAGTTTAGCCATTAATTTTAAATTCAATTTGAGCGGACAATTTTTTAGTTTTTTTTAGATTGTCAGCTAAAACTGAGTAACAATTTTTTTTTTTTCGGGTTGATGTGAAACATTTGAGAGTTGGTTAACTTTGTGTTGAAGCAATAATGTTGCTGTATAGATAAAATGTTGCAGCAACAATGCTCTGGTAACTAGCCGTGATGCATGTAATTAAGTAATTATTAAATTTTTAAAATAATAAACAATTAACCAACCATATTCTAGCATTAACTAGGACATTAGCTGCACAACTTTGACTTTAATCTAACAAGACTAGCGTTGTTTTAGAAACGTTCTAAAATAAAATGTCTAGAATCAGCAATAATTTCATTATCAAATTGAATTTAAACATCATTGTTTCTGGTTACATGTTCAGATTTCAATGTTTCTTTGACTTTAATTTCAAACACAGTTTTGTAGCAAAAGAAACTAAGCCACTGAAACATTGCGATAGAAGTTTTGCTTGAACAACAAATTTGCAGAAAGCAACGGCTTACTCTTACTTTTGCAATTTGGACAAATTCGTACGAATTCAATTTTAGGTGCTCTAAAATTCGCAAGTTTATATTACCACTTATGTTTCATTCCCAGTTCACATGGCAGAAGCAGCTGAAAGGGCAAACTTATAAGTAATCGCCCCAACCATGTCAAAAGTAGTTTTGCTGCTTGTGCAATTTTAGGCTTGTTGGGTAATAAATTGTTTGGAGAATATAGTTAAATACAAATGCTATACATAACAATCTTAAATGGTCAAAGAATATTAAAAAATTGATTTAGAAAATATCTACATATATCGTTTTATTTTTCGATATTGAAAAAGTTTCATTTCGATATCAATATCGCTTATGTTGTAAGAAACATCGATATTATCGATGTTTTCAATACAATTTTACAATAAGCAGGCCTATTGAAGTAATTAAGGTGTCATTTGACTATTTTTAAAAACTACATTCTGATTGCGTTCAAAATCTAGAGATCTAAGCTCCAAAATAAGCGAAAAAGTAGAGATTTAGGAACGATTTTTCTACTTCCAGAAAACTGCTATGTGTTAGATAAACTAACTATACAATTTACTTTGTTATTTGTTAGCTCTATGTAGTAAAAGTGAGATCGGCCCTAAATGTACTTGAGTAAGTTGAACAAGAGATATGTATTTCGAATTAGCAAGATTTAGCTGGCTTGAGGTCATATTATGTTTGCTCATAAAAATAAAACGTATATATGTTACAAGTGACTAGCTGCTCTTCCAGAAGCTGAATAAATCTGTATAAGGTTTTGCTCACTTTCTTTACATTTATGGTTTAACCCAAGCAACGCATTAGAAGCCTTGTGTTGGTAGGTATTTATAATTTATTATCCCTTTTTTGGGTTGTATCACTAAGCAACTAATTCAGACTGAAGCGAAATGTCAGCCCGCGTGAAGCGTGCTTATTGCTCTGGTTTCGCTCCATGACTGACGTTCTTTTTTCCCTGACTACTAAAACTCGGTCGTGCTTCTCGTTCGTTCGTCTAAATGCATTCGGCCCAGAGCTACAGGTAGTCGGCCCGGGGTTCTCTTCTCCAAGTACGCAGTGAAACCAAAAAATACACAAGGATGACATCTCTATGTTTGATTGCTTAGTGGTTGTATGGTTTAGTCTATTTCTGTGCACGTTGCGTACTTGAATCCCAAACGCAGGTACCTGGACTTCCAATGCACTGTTCAAATTTTTTTGAACAAAGTAACTTTAATCATGAACAGACAAAACCACAAGTCCAAAAGAATGCACTCAGGCTGGGATGACACATTCAATTTCTAGACACAACTTATTGTTGAGCGAAACCGACGAATTCGCCGCATACTTTTAAAAGTTATCAAAGAAAATCCCAAAAACGCCAAAAAATGTTACAAATTTAGTATTTTTTGTAATTTTTTTGGTATTTTGAAAAGTCAGGGTCACACTCAAGGTACGTAACGGATAGTTTAAATTGCCTTTTTGACAATGTCAGAAACGGTTGCTTTGTCTAGGGCTCATCATCAGTTGGTTATAAGAATAATCAACAAATATATCTTTTCTAGACATCCGCTGCAGACAACATCAATTCTGAATGTGTGGATTCTGCATTCTTCATTGTCCGAATTTTGAAATGTTTGCCTTAAACTATTTGTGAACAAAATATATATTTGTTCAAACAACTTTCTTTTGTTGTACCATCAACTGCGCCAATACAACTTGCGAAAAAATCGCTTGCTATGCTCTTCCAGTTTGGGCATTATATAGTGCTAGAGATCTTTGACTACTGGACCCTAACATGCAACTGAAAACAATATTGAGATTCACCTAATATGAGTGAGACAGTCATCCATATCCATATATCCGAACTCATTCTTTAAGATTTTTGTGGTTGAATTCTTCCGGATAATTTTTCTATCACCAAAATGCAATATGCCTGGTATATTTAATTCAAATATACCGTCTGCTTCTCTTTGAAGAAAACTTATTTTTACCTTCTTTCGTGATTTCATTTTCAGCAATGAAATAATTATAATATTTAATAACAATATGGAAATCTCCTAGATTTACCAAATCTATTAAATGTCAACCGAATTGTTACAAATATTGAATCTAGTAGAATCAATTTTGCCTACTGCGCTGCCGGCAGCAGCAATGCCTCTGTCACTCAACAACAATATTGTGAGGCGAATTCAATAATACTTTGTCTCGCTCACACCAACGACGTTTCCCCATTATTAAAAAATTGTGACAATAATTGTTCGTAAAAATTGAATGTGTCATTCCAGCCTTAACATATCTATGGCCACTCAAATGCCTGAAAAAAATCAATTAGCCCACACGATATTTTTTGATTCTTTCTTATTTTAAAAATCTTTAAAATACTAGTCACTACATTTTCCAACTTTCTAGAAGTATAGGACTTAGCTTTAGGTAAAAGTGCACATATTTTGCTGCAGCTTTTGACTTATTGAAATAAATGGAAGCTAGTCAGATAAGCCATTTGTCATTGATCTAAACCAGAGCCGAAGTCAGTCGTGTTTGCAGGCAAACGAGATCCAAATTCATGATTGTGTGAATCGCTGAACACTGAATTGCAAGTGAAACGGCTGTAGTCTGCAGAGAGTTCTCTTGCTCACCAACACAAGCACACTTTTTTGTACTCTCCATTTGGCCGGCACTGATCTAAACCAGCGGTGGGCACCAAAAATAAGGGAAAAGACTCTGCCGCTACAACATTTTTTACATCATTTGCATTCGATCAGCGCGTGGTTCTTGTAAAATGTATTGCATTGTGTGTTCCGAAATATAACGTGACGGGCTGCGAGGGACAGGCGGGCTATGCGATTGCCCACCGCTGTTCTAAGCCATCGATAATCTAAAGGAGCATTGTCTGGTGAATACTGCACGAGGGGTTAGAATTAAAATTTTATGCCTAATTCGCACCAATTTTTGGAGAAGCTCTCTTGTAATGTTCATAACTGAACATGTGTTCATAACTGAACATTTGTTCATAACCAAACATGTGACCCTCGCACTCAACATCAGAAGACGTTACAAAAATATGACCCCTTTGGAAAGGGACCACAGTCGAGATAACACCAGATGGTCACGGCCGTTCCCACGCCTACAAGCACATGTGTGCAAGAGGGGAAATACATTACAAGAAAGGATAAATATAAACACATATTGTAATTAGTAAGCAAAAGCAACACCACACTATATTTAAATAGACAAGTAAGATAATCAAGAAAGAGATGTAATACAATCTAACAACTGAGTATATAATACACAAATGTATCACATGTATTAAATAAGGACAAGTAGATTTAGAATTACAGTTGTCTCATGTATTAGGTACATAAGCCTAGAGTGTAAAAACCCACAACCGAACCTTAATAAAAATCAGATCCTAACAAGTAACGCGATTGTGTAATTTAGTTAGGGATTCGTCGAATGTGCGGATACTTCGACTGAGTGACTGAGCTGTACGAGCGACTCTTTAACTTAGAAGAATAAGTTGCACAAACATTTATGGGTTTCAGCGACCTGTTTTGATTGTAGTCCAAGTTTTTGCTTTTAAGCTGGCTCAACGTCGATGGTTAATCATAATTCAACAGAGATAAATTACAAAATTTTTGGAGCAATGGTATGTCTGGACAGCTGTTTCAAGCACTATCCACAATTCTCTCATCAGCAGACTTGTGGCTTTCACGCTTCAACCACTTGCAAATTTCGTTCGTGCCAAACTGGCGAATAAAGGATTGAGGATTTCAAAGGTGTAAAGTCCCAGCCTTAAATTCTGCTATGAAATTCTATGGATTTTTGAAGGTGTTACCAATTGTTGTAAATTAAATCTGTTGCATTTTGGTTGCTGCTAAAGCCTGGATATTTTGGTTCAGTGATCATTTTAGCAGGGCCAAGAGTTACACAAGGTCTAGCCAAGTGTCAGCAATAGAAACAGCTGATTGTGTCGATGGAATTTGCTAAGGGGAAAAGATCACGTATTTATTTTTATGTGAATTTTACAATTGCAGGGCAAAGTAATCCAATCAATTTGACCATTCGCTTATAACCGTGTTAAAAATTCTCATCTTAGCAACAAAATCGACGCTGCTGCAACTTTTTTTTCAGCAACATTGTTGCAATGTTTCAGCAACAATGTCTTAGCAACAACGCTTCAACGCTACACTAAAAAGCAGCCCTTTCAATGTTTCACATCAACTTCGTTGTGTATCTTCTGTCCTTTCAGCCTGTTGATTAAAATGATTGAAATTTGTGAACTTTTTACATATGCTGGCATAGTTGAAAAATATTGGAAATCAAAAAAAAACATTAACATAAGCAACTAATCATCGAAACTTAGAAGACTTGAAAACGAGGGAATTAAAAAATATATAGATATATATATTTAAGTCATCATGATCATTATTATCGTTATATATATAAGTATATGGATAAGTAAATATAGGTAAAAGTAAAGGTTTTTGGTTTTGAATTTAAAGAAAATCGGTAACCGTCTACAGGTACCTGTGGTAAGACTGATTTCCATAGCTCTTTGACGATGACCCAAGACCTTGAATTGGGGTAGCGATACCTCACTCGAAACACCAACCGAGTTGGGGCCCTCGTTCCATTTATAGCGTATATCGCGCATCGTGTAGCCGACTATATATTATGTATATAGTTAGTTGTTGTTGTTGTAGTTGTAGTTGTAATGTTATTTTGTACAGTTTTGGTGTGGTTTGTTGTATGTTTTACAGTTGATGTTGTTGTTGTTGTTGTTGGCACAGTTCGGTGAGGTTGTCGTCGAGAAATTTAAACAAAAACAAAAAATACATTTCGTGAGACTATTAATAAGCTCTATTTTTTTGAGAGAAAATTTTTGTTCACATACAATTTTAAAATATATATATATATTTTCTGGTTTGAACGTTTGTTGCGTTCCAATTGATTTGTTTTTTTTTTTGTTTTTTTTTATTCTTTCAATTAATAGTCTCATTCAGAACTTGTTGCTTAAAGTGTTGTTCGAAAAATATATTTTTTGATTTCTTGATTGTATAGAAATTTCTAAATATTTTAAGGTTTGGTTTATATATTACAATTGCTTTATCTAAAATGCATTTTTGGCAAAGCATAACTAATTTTTGGAGCATTTTGTAGGCACGCTCTTTGTTTTGTTTTGTTTTGTTTTTTTTGCTTGATTGCTTAGACTTAAAGCTACTGTTTGTTCTTATTGGCAGTAGTTTGGTTTTGCTTACAGCTAAAGATCTTAATAGAATACAAGTATATATGCTAAATGTGGCAGAATTGGGTGCTCTTGTGAATTCTGTTTACTTCTTTTTTTTTTTTTTTGGTATAATTGAGATTCGAGAAGGGATCATAAATATAAAGGGGAGAGATAGGATGATGATAAAATTTGAAATAAAATTAGAACCATTCATTGTAAACTCTTGAAGTTAGTTTCCGACTATTAAATGCCTTGAGAAAGTTAGTGAAATTAAGGTATATTGCTCCACTTGTTAACAAACACGGTAAGGATTCTAAATGGAAATAAGCTGATAAGCTTCTGATAGCTGATGGAAAAACACGCAGAATTTCTAGCAACAGAAAGAAAGAAAAAGTCTCATAAGATTCCAAGGAATCTGTATACCATAAAAAAGCTAGAAGTTTTTCAATCAAGGAGCACGGCACCTAATTGATATGATTCTTTGATGTCAGTAGAGTTGTTTTGCTAACAAAGCTTGACATTGACTTTTGCATTCAAACTAAGAGTTTTGTTGATGACTTTAGAACTGGGGTCGGCAATGTCAGCAGAAAAGTCGCCACTGACAACTGATAAAATATATGTATTATATAATTTTCTTAATTTTTCTCTATTTTCTATCTTTACATTAAAAGCTCTCAGTCACGACTCCTGTAATTTTTTGGCTTTTAAAGCTCAATTATCCACAAATTCTTCGAAAATAAATCAAATGATTGCTTGGAATCTGCAGCATATTTAATGTTTTACCGATGTTTAACGGGAATTAGCCTCGAATTCAACTTCACCTTCTTTAGCATTCAAAGAAAAACCCCAGCATTGAACATAAATTGTTAAAAATAATGTTGGGACATTCTCTAAAATTTTAAAATTTTTTTCAAATTTCATTCAATTTGCAAAAGATTTGATAAGCTTTTAACTTCATTTTTCCATTTGACTTAGTTCGATTGTCATATTGTCAAATCTTTTCATCATCCCTTTTTCCCAGTCCGATCAATTGAATCCGTAAACGAGAACAAGCCTGTATACCAGGGAATCAAACCGAATCGTTTTTCGGTTCCGGTTCCGGTTCTGGTACGTACCGAAACTTATGTTTCGGTAAAAGATTCCGGTTTTGGTTCTTAAATTATTTCGGTATTCGGTTCCGTATTGGTAATTGATTTTTATTTCGGTATACCTGTACGTACCGGTATGAACCGTTAAAATGTAAAAAAATGTTAGCCTAAGACCTGACAAAGTGGATAAGCAATCTAGACACACAAATACGGATTTATTCGGTTGTTTTTATAAAATATTTTCAAGTTTGTATTCGTTACATGATTAAAATTATACTTTTTTTTATCGCTTACGCTTACTTTGGTAGTTGGAACAGCAAGAAGAGCTTTTGATAGCTCCCACAATTCCGAAAACTTTGTCGACTCAGAAAACCTTGATTAATGCCATTGAACTGATTTGTGAAGATACTGAACTAGTTGTGTTGTCCCAATTATTTTCATATAAATACATATCGTTCACTTACTTTAAGTCTGTCACGACTTTTGAGTTAATGATGCAGAAATATACGCCATATTGCGTTCTATGTGGTGTACAATTTTCATATTGATATAATTTATTTTCTGGAAATATGTTATTTCATTTTACAGGTTCATTTTCATGATCCAACAAGAGCGACATATCTTAGTTGTCCTACAGACGATTTCGTTACAGATCCTTCGGATTACTGTTCAGACGCTATATTTTTGAATTGGATTGATTATAAACAAAAAGATGTACTTTCCATAGAGAAAACAAAATCGATTATTTTGAGGTATGACAATGTGGCTGCAAGTGCGCGAAATATGAATCGACTTCGTTTTCACTTTAAGATAAGTGTCAGAGCTAATTTCCACACTAATTTGGACTTAAACAGAAATGTATAAAATTCTTAAATAAATATCCGCCAAAATAGTTACCCAGGTAATTTTGTGGTACTATAATGTGGGTCCGATAAAATGCCAGGAAACTTTCTCAAAATTAAGTGCTCGCTGTGCAGTCTAGTTGTTACGCTCAGAAACGAAACAGTACCGGTACAATGTTAAGGTTCTTTTCGGTCTTTTCGGTACCAAGTATAACGGTTCTCGAATACCGGTATACAAAAAATTAAAAATATGGGTTCCAGTTCCGGTTCTGGTTCTGAGTTTTAGTCGGTTCTTTTCGGTATACGGTTCCGGTTCTGGTTCCGGTTTGATTCCCTGCTGTATACTTTTTAAAAGAGACTCGTTATCAAAAAAGTTACATTTTCATATTTTGTTCAGTGCTGTCTGTTTCTTCTTCTGTTTGATTCCAAGTGGAAGGTCGGCATTTTAGAAGATTTCTGTACTTCTACTGGCAGGCAGTCTTTTTTAAATCTCCTTTGCCTTTCATTCAAGCGCTTACTGGAGTAGTAGCGGACAAAGAATCTATGGCTCTACAAAAAACCCAGTCATACGTTTGCTGAATTGTTCAGGTTGTGACTTCCTTATCGCTGTTATAGTATTGTTCTTTGCTTGCTGGTACCATAGTCCCTAAAATGCCAACCGAGGTATCCGAAATGAGAGAGTGTGCTTGTGAGCCGTGTATTATAGTTTACGTACCTGTCGGTGACAGTTGGATGCCAAGGATATATCAACATATAGGCAAAATGAATCTTCACGATATCTGTGAACTTTATGAACATCAAAACTGCTGCTCCAAAATTGTACATACAAATTGTACAGAATGTTTACCAAGCTGCAATTGAATAAGTACATTGGTTATTCGACCAATGCTCTTCTAGTTGTTTCCACCTGTATCCTCCGCCGTTTTGTATTGGGTCTACGATGTAGTAAGGGTTCTCCATATCAATGACGGAAGTCGGAAGATAATTGTGGCAAACGCTAAAGAGCATTCGCGAATTACCAATTATTATCCTCAGATTACAAGCTTTGGCAAAAATTACTATACAAGTTTGTATGTAACAATTTCAACGAGCATCCTGTCGGTTGATAAGGTCAAAGCATTGGAAATACATTTGCATTTGCAATAATACTTAACCTTGGATCAATGTCACGAAGCACATAAAATAGCCAATACACGGCTGACCAAATATTAAACTTTTTGGCTCGGTCGGATGTTTCGGAGAAAATTGCTTCGACGCATAGAAAAGTCTGTCCACGTATGGAAGTTGCATACCTGGTAAACATAGCCGTTCAACAGTCTGACTGATGTTTTTGGTAGCTCTACAGATTTTCTGATCCATTAATATCAGATATCTTAAATGCAAGCCTAGAGAATATTTACAATTCAAAAAATCCCTGCCGCAAGAAGTCATAGACCGTTAAAATGATCCCCCGAACTCTGAAGCATCACCTCAGACCCAGCAAATGAAGCACTGGCTCCGCTGATGAGTCTGATGTACCTGCAATTACTTCGATGACAAGAAGTTTAACCTATCTGTAAGTAGTTTAAATCAATAATCAGAAAAATTTCATTTTTACAGGGTGTGGGGAATGGCTGAAGGATATTTAATCGCCACACAGAGTAAATCGAATATTCTAGTACTAATATTTTACATTTTTGTGCCACATTTGAAGCACAGTAGCTTTACATAATTAGACTTTCATGGAAAAATCAGACGTCGAAACAGGCAGTATGAACAACAATTAAAGTAACTTTGTATTACGAGTCTCTTTTATACAGTATACGCAGGGAATCAAACCGGAACCAGAACCGGAACCGTATACCGAAAAGAACCGATTAAAATTTTTTGTGATACCGGTATTCGAGAACCGTTATTCTTGGTACCGAAAAGACCGAAAAGAACCTTAACATTGTACCGGTACAGTTTCGGTTCTGAGCGTAACATCTAGACTGCACAGCGAACACTTAATTTTGAGAAAGTTTTCCTGGCATTATCGGACCCACATTATAATACCACAAAATTACCTGAATAACTATTTTGGCGGATATTTATTTAAGAATTTTATCCATTTCTGTTTTAGTCCAAATAAGTGTGGAAATTAGCTCTGACACTTATCTAAAAGTGAAAACGAAGTCGATTCATATTTTGCGCACTTGCAGCCACATTGTCATACCTTAAAATAATCGATCTTGTTTTCTCTATGGAAAGTAAATCTTTTTGTTTATAATCAATCCAATTAGAAAATATAACGTCTGAACAGTAAGCAGAAGGATCTGTAACGATATCGTCTGTAGGACAACTAAGATATGTCGCTCTTGTTGGATCATGAAAATAAACCTGTAAAATGAAATAACATATTTCCAGACAATAAATTATATCAATATCAAAATTGTACACCATATATAACAAAATATGCCGAATATTTTTGCATCATTAACTTAAAAGTCGTGACAGACTTAAAGTAAGTGAACGATATGTATTTATATGAAAATAATTGGGGCAATACAACTAGTTCATTATCTTCACAAATCAGTTTAATGGCATTAATCAAGGTTTTCTGAGCTTTAAGCGTTTAGAAAATAATAAAGATGCAAGTCGACAAAGTTTTCGGAATTGTAGGAGCTATCAAAAGCTCTTCTTGCTGTTCCAACTACCGAAGTATGCGTAAGCGATAAAAAAAATACAATTTTAATCATGTAATGAATACAAACTTGAAAATATTTTATAAAAACAACCGAATTACATCCGTATTTGTGTGTCTAGATTGAAGTTGAATTCGAGGCTAATTCCCGTTAAACATCGGTAAAACATTAAATATGCTGCAGATTCCAAGCAATCATTTGATTTATTTTCGAAGAATTTGTGGATAATTGAGCTTTAAAATCCAAAAAATTACAGGAGTCGTGACTAAGAGCTTTTAATGTAAAGATAGAAAATAGAGAAAAATTAAGAAAATTATATAATACATATATTTTCTCAGTTGTCAGTGGCAACTTTTCTGCTGACATTGCCGACCCCAGTTCTAAAGTCAACAAAAGAACTCTAAGTTTGTTAGCAAGACAGTTCTACTGACATCAAAGAATCATATCAATTAGTTGCCGTGCTCTTTGATTGAAAAACTTCTAGCATTATTGTGGTAGATTCCATGGAATCTTATGAGACTTTTTCTTTCTTTCTGTTGCTAGAAATTCTGCGTCTTTTTCCATCAGCTATCAGAAGCTTATCAGCTTATTCCCAACTAGAATCCTTTACGTGTTCGTTAACAAGTGAAGCAATATACCTAAATTTCACTAACTTTCTCAAGGCATTTAATAGTCTGAAACTAACTTCAAGAGTTTATAATGAATGGTTCTCATTTTATTTCAAATTTTATCATCATCCTATCTCTCCCCTTTAAATTTATGATCCCTTCTCGAAATTCAATTATACCAAAAAAAAAAAAAAAAAGAAGTAAACAGAATTCACAAGAGCACCCATTTCTGCCACATTTAGCATATATACTTGTATTCCATTAAGATCTTTAGCTGTAAGCAAAACCAAACTACTGCCAATAAGAACAAACAGTAGCTTTAAGTCTAAGCAATCAAGCAAAAAAACAAAACAAAACAAAACAAAACAAAACAAAGAGCGTGCCTACAAAATGCTCCAAAAATTAGTTATGCTTTGCCAAAAATGCATTTTAGATAAAGCAATTGTAATATATAAACCAAACCTTAAAATATTTAGAAATTTCTATATAATCAAGAAATCAAAAAATATATTTTTCGAACAACACTTTAAGCAACAAGTTCTGAATGAGACTATTAATTGAAAGAATAAAAAAACAAAAAAAAAAACAAATCAATTGGAACGCAACAAACGTTCAAACCAGAAAATATTTATATATATTTTAAAATTGTATGTGAACAAAAATTTTCTCTCAAAAAAATAGAGCTTATTAATAGTCTCACGAAATGTATTTTTTGTTTTTGTTTAAATTTCTCGACGACAACCTCACCGAACTGTGCCAACAACAACAACAACAACAACAACATCAACTGTAAAACATACAACAAACCACACCAAAACTGTACAAAATAACATAACAACTACAACTACAACAACAACTAACTATATACATAATATATAGTCGGCTACACGATGCGCGATATACGCTATAAATGGAACGAGGGCCCCAACTCGGTTGGTGTTTCGAGTGAGGTATCGCTACCCCAATTCAAGGTCTTGGGTCATCGTCAAAGAGCTATGGAAATCAGTCTTACCACAGGTACCTGTAGACGGTTACCGATTTTCTTTAAATTCAAAACCAAAAACCTTTACTTTTACCTATATTTACTTATCCATATACTTATATATATAACGATAATAATGATCATGATGACTTAAATATATATATCTATATATTTTTTAATTCCCTCGTTTTCAAGTCTTCTAAGTTTCGATGATTAGTTGCTTATGTTAATGTTTTTTTGATTTCCAATATTTTTCAACTATGCCAGCATATGTAAAAAGTTCACAAATTTCAATCATTTTAATCAACAGGCTGAAAGGACAGAAGAAGATACACAACGAAGTTGATGTGAAACATTGAAAGGGCTGCTTTTTAGTGTAGCTGAAGCGTTGTTGCTAAGACATTGTTGCTGAAACATTGCTGCCGAAAAACATTCTGGGTGCAACTATGTTGCTGAAAAAAAAAGTTGCTGCAACTGTGCAGCGTCGATTTTGTTGCTAATATGTGAATGTTTTCTTGTTCCCCTGACGTATGTTTAACACGCTTACAAGCGAATGGTCAAATTGATTGAATTGTTTTGCCCTGCAATTGTAAAATTTACATAAAAATAACTACGTGATCTCTCCCCCTTAGCAAATCCCTTCGACATAATTAACTGTTTCTATTGCTGACACTTGGCTAGATCTTGTGTAACTTTTGGTTGTGCTAAAAGCAACCGAAATGCAACAGATTTAATTTACAACAATTGGTAAAACCTTCAAAAACCAATAGCATAATTTCAGGCTGGGACTTCACACCATTGAAATCTTCAAGCCTTTATTCGCCAGTTTGGCAAATAAAGAACGAAATTTGCAAGTGGTTGAAGCGTGAAAGCAACAAGTCTGCTGATGAGAGAATTGTGGTTAGTTTTTGAAACAGCTGTCCAGACATACCATTGCTATTTCAAAAATTTTATAATTTATCTCTGTTTAAAAGCAAAATCTTGGACTACAATCAAAACAGATCGCTAACCTACGAACCGAATACGATTTTTAACTTGTCCATGTTTTGGTAATAAAAGTTTCATTTTCGAAAGTTTTAAAAATGAATATATGCAGTTACTAAGATAATAAATTGCCAAATTCTTTCTAATTAATCAAAAGCTGCTAAAATATTACAGCCGAAGCAGTTAAAAGCAGGGCTGCAAACCGGTTTTGAACCGAACCGGTTCGAACCTGGAATTCCGGCTTTTTTTTACTGTGAACCAAAGACTGAACCGAACCATGAGGACGAAAATAGATGAACCCGAACCCGTTCCGAACCCAAGCTTTTGGTTCGGTTCAAAAATAAATTTAAATTCGTAAAGAATCAGATCGTGATATTGTATGTAGTACTTCTTTGCCTACCAGTGTACATATGTATACATTCATAAGTATGCGTAATTTATATTACATACACATAGACCACACACAATACTTTCAGTCGGAGATATTAATTTGTCATATACTACAAATTCAATGTAAACACCTATGTACACTGCACAATGTATTGAACGTATTATTTTGCGTCTTATATGTACATTTACAGCAGGAACATGTCAACGGAATTGTCCAGCAACAAAAGTACATACATTCATACAAACAAGTGTGTGCCATACGCAGCGTTGCCAATTTAGCAATTTTTCACCCAGATTTTGTTATTTTCTAAGCTCGAAGCCGGAAACTATTCAGTTTTCCGGAGCCTGAAATTCTAGCTAATTATTTTATATTTTTTAGCTATTTTAAATTAATCTCTGTTAAGTTTTTGCATTTTTAACTGTCGATATTTTGTGGGAAAAATATCTAAATTGGCAACACTAGCCACGCGCCAAAGACAGAAAACACACAAGTCAGAAAGAACAAAAAAAACGCGCTTTTTATTTCGTTTGAGAAGCTTTGACTGAGAAGGTGTAAAGCAATAACGACAAATTTAATATTTACGAAATTTACATACAAAGTAAGCACTGATACATCAGAATGTCACGAATGCAAACTAAATATGACCGGCGGGCATGCAGCAAATTTAATGCGACACCTTCAAAAGAAGATAAAGGCATTTTTGATAAAATCATTGTGAATAAAAGTTCCAAGTGTGGCGAATAAACACCATTCGATGCTCAATTTTGTGAGTGAAAGACTGACTAAAGAGCATACGAGAAAGCATAATCAATGTTTTGCAGAATCGTTAAGATTGGAAAAAAATATGTCGGTACATATCTACATTCACGCACACAAACATTGTGTCAGTCATCTAGACCGTTCAATAATTGTCATAAATGTCAGAATATTTTAGAGGGCGGACTGAAGATTTATACACTAGCAATGAAGGAAGTCCATATCCAGCACACCAGCTCCAATCTCAGGTCAATTATAATCAACGTCTTACAGTCTTACAATGTATTTATACGTCAGATGTATCCCTATTGTATTGTAATTTTATATATATTGGGTAAATCGTGCAACGAACCAAGGTTCGAACCAAAACCAAAGCCCAAAACCCTCGAACCTCAAATTTCTGAACCTTAACCGTTTGTAAATTTTGGTTTGAACCTGCAAACCGGAGGTTCCAAAACATTTTTTGGGCTTGCAGCCCTGGTTAAAAGTACTTGCATCACTTTATTGCAACATTGTTGACAACGATTTGCTGTTGAAACACGGTTGCGTCTAGAAAGTTGCCTACATTTTGTTGTCCGTAAAATGAAAATTAGATGGGAAAGGTCGCTAAAGATAAAAACTGCCTCTCTATGAATTAGGGACTTAAAAAGACGATATATCATTATAGAATATTTTTCTGAGGCGATATTTCGGATATCAAATATTATTTGGTGATATTTTTCGATAGTTTTGTTGAATTCGGCCACAAAGGCCGAGGTTTACTGTTTGTCTGTTCATGATTCAAAGAAATTTGAACAGTGCATTGTAAGTCTATGTACCTGCGTTTGGGACTCAAGTACGCAACGTGCACAGAAATAGACTAAACCATACAACCACTAAGCAATCAAACATAGAGATGTCATCCTTGAGTATTTTTTGGTCTCACTTCGTACGTGGAGAATAGAATGCCAATGCCGACTACCTGCAGCTCTGGGCCAAAAATTTATAGAAAGAGACCAAAAACCTACAACATAATTTGACCTCAAGCCGGCTAAAACTTGCTAGCTCTCGAAATACATATCTTTTGTTCAACTTACTCATATACATTTAGGGCCAATCTCACATCTGCTACGTAGAGCTATCTTTCCCAAAACCTAACAAATAACAAAGTAAATTGTATAGTTAGTTTATCTGACACATAGCAGTTTTCTGGAAGTAGAAAAATTGTTCCTAAATCTCGACTTTTTCGCTTATTTTGGAGCTTAGATCTCTTGATTTTGAACGCAATCAGAATGTAGTTTTTAAAAAAAGTCAAATGACAACATAATTACTCCAATTACTCGATAATATCGATGTTTCTTACAACATAAAATCAATATCGAAATGATACTCTTTCAATATCGAAAATCATAACGATATGGATATTTTCTAAATCAATTTTATAATATTCTTTGACCATTTAAGATTGTTATGCATAGCATTTGTATTTAACTATATTCTCCAAACAATTTATTACCCAACAAGCCCAAAATTGCACAAGCAGCAAAACGACTTTTGACATGGTTGGGGCGATTACCTATTAGTTTGCCCTTACAGCTGCTTCTGCCATGTGAACTGGGAATGAAACATAATTGGTAATATAAACTTGCAAATATTAGAGCACCTAAAATTAAATTTCTACGAATTTGTCCAAATTGTAAAAGTAAGAGTAAGCCGTTGCTTTCTGCAAATTTGTTGTTGAAGCAAAACTTCTACCGCAATGTTTCAGTAGCTTAGTTTCTTTTGCTATAAAACTGTGTTTGAAATTAAAGTGAAAAATGTTTTTTTAAAACATTCTTTCGAAGTCTGAAACATTGAAATCTGAATATGTAACCAGAAACAATGATGCTTAAATTAAATTTGATAATGAAATTGTTGCTGAAGCTACCCATTTGATTTTAGAACGTTTCTAAAACAACGCTACTTTTGTTAGATTAATGTCAAAGTTGTGCAATATAGTTGCTTAATGGCTTATTATTTTAAAAATATAATAATTACTTAATTATTACTAGACCATTGTTGCTGCAACATTTTCTCTATACAGCAACATTATTGCTTCAACACAAAGTTAACCAACTCTCAAATGTTTCACATCAACCCGAAAAATAAAAAATTGTTACTCAGTTTTAGCTGACAATCTAAAAAAATTTAAAAAATTGTCCGCTCAAATTGAACATAAAATTAATGGCTAAACTAGAGGGAAACAAAATGCATGTTAAGCCTAAGATTTTGCATATTCTTTAGCTAGCGTTTATTTATTTCATAGCAAAGCAATAATAATAATAATAATAATAATAATTAACAAATGCATTTAACTTTTAGCCCACTTCATAATAGCCTGATCGCGTCCTAGTGCTTTTCCACTGACAACGAACAAAACAATAAATCAACAACGCATGTTAAGCTAGCGGAAAAAAAGTATCTTTAACGTTTTGTTCATTCATCAGTCTGATTTACTTACGTTTTAATTCTCAGTTTGTTATGGCTTTTGATTTTCAAGCTCATGAGTTCATAATTACAGCGAACTACAAAACAAAATCAAGAAAAAAAAATTCTAAAATCAAACTGAAATTGACTTAGCGACCTTTGTATCATATAAAATCGATTAAGAACAAATTCTAGAAAAAAACAAATATATAACAATCTACAAATCTAGCAAAGCTTAACTGAATCATGCTTTTAATTTATGCCTGACATAATTAATTAAATTTTTCAAGCTGCCACACACACACACACACATACACACACCTAACGCATTAATTTTATGCCTATTTACATAATTAACTAGTCACAATTAGTTTTTACAACAGCCACAAACATTTGTAATGTAAAACAACAGCAACAAAAAAAAGCAATAATAATAAACCCAAAAAAGTATGCAACAGAAATCTAAATTTCAACATTTTTTTCTCTCTCAAAAACAAATTAGAAGAAAGCCACTAAAAGCTTAAAACTACAACTACAACTACTACTAAATAAATTTAAATATTAAAAATCTATTTATACATATATATAAATATACAAATTTATATATATATATCAAAATCAACAAAACGCCCTCCCAAGCATGCTCTCATCTTATAAAATTTATTTTTCCAACAACAAAAAATCTACCATAAATTGCAGGCAAAACCAAATGCAAGATAATGCCTTATTAGGTCCTAGACTAGAGATGCCTTTAGTCAACATTTCTGTTTTAATTTTGGTCTCATTTATAATTTCTTTTGGGAGATTTGCGGTCTCTTTTTCTTTTTGTTTATTGCAAGTAATTAAACTAACTATAAAATAATCAAAACCAACCATTTTGCCAAAATTCACAGTTTGGCAAAGACTATGTAAATTTTTCCCATTTTTATTAACACTTGAAACAAATATAACGAATTTTTTTTTGCCACTTACTTTGGCAAGCCAAAGATTATACAAAAAAAAACCCTTTCAAATTTTATAAGTGAGAACTGCCTTAAGCCAAAGTCACTTTTCTACTTATATTCTGAATTGGATTGGGCTTAAAAAATGTCAAAGTCAAAGTGGAAAATCAGTTCTGGTCACTCTTAAAGTAGCCATAGCCAGAAATAGAAAAGCTGGACTAAGTATTGTGTGAACATGTTTAGTTTCTCAAGATAGGTTTTTATCGTTTCATTGGTAAAGTTTACCAATGATTATTATTGGGTTTTGAAGTAAATAAATTGATTAAGAAATAATTATAATAAGAGTGACCGTATTCTGTGAAAGTCTTCCAACCGATGCAGAAGCGAAACCGGGGTCAACATTTTGCAGAAAACCCCAAGATCTGTTTTCTTATGCTCAACTTCCACAGGATTTTGAAGTGTTTGTTCACTAGAGAGCAATTTTGGTCTTTAAAAAATCATCACGTCGGGGTCACCATTTTGAAGAATACCCCAAGATCTGTTTTCTAATGCTAAACTTATACAGGATCTTAAAGTGTTTAATCACTAGAGAGCAACATTCTACTGTATAATGTGACCATAGAAATTTTATCATTAAAGAACTTTCAACTCCTCACGTCGGGGTCACCATTTCGAAGAATATCCCAAGATCTGTTTTCTAATGCTAAACTTATACAGGATCTTAAAGTGTTTAATCACTAGAGAGCAACATTCTACTGTATAATGTGACGATAGAAATTTTATCTTTAAAGAACTTTTAACTCCTCACGTCGGGGTCACCTTTTGAAAAAGCCCATAAGAGCGCTTTGCCTATGCCAAGTTCATACAGTTTGTTGTGAAGGATTTTTTTTTATCACCAGAAAGCAACATACTACTGGATATTTCCCGAAGTCGTTCACTCAACATTTTATCATTCCCTGCGCTGGCTTTCTCAACTCTTCTTTCGCGACTTATGCGTGTCTAGTGAACTTACAGGTCAAAGCATACGCATGCCAAATTGGCATTGCCAATGTATAAAGTAGAGCCTCCTGCATCAACCGTTGCGATTAGCGACTTTGGCCAGGTCTGAAATGTAGCAAAAAGCTACAATGCCCATTTGGGGTATGCACGAAAGTAAGAATTTGTATAAAAGCAGTTTTATCTGTATTAAATGGAGTGAGCTATATGAATTGTTCATTGGAGTCATCAAATAACAAAATGCAACACCCTTACCAGAGTGTGACACAAATTAGTAGGTAGATTGTTCGGAAATTATCGGATATATATGTATATGTGAAGATTATAATGTCTTCTGTAATTATATTATATTGGAACGTCTGCAGCCATTGTTCCTGAGACATATTATATATGACTGTGTGAGTATTGTGGTATTTCGGTCAGAGATAGTGTGCGATCACACTTGGCTAGAGATGGTTTGTGGTCACACTTGGCTAAAGATGGTGTGTCGCCACATTCACAAAACCAAACTGATCCCGTAGGATTCGTATCCGTGACGACGGCATCGGTGGCGACACTTTCGGCGGTGACAATTCTTTGGGGCGCAGTGTAGGGTTGAGTTTGCCTCTCGTCGAGGTGGTTGTTTTGCCTATAGTTGAGAACTATGAGGTGCCTTTTGTTGAGGACTTTACTTTGCCTTTCGATGAGAACTTTAGTCTGCCTCGTTGATGACTTTAGTTTGCCTCGATGAGGACTTTGATTTGCATTGATGAGGACTTTAGTTTGCCTCCTTGTG
>JBAMBO010003221.1:0-43942 GCA_037044535.1 Lordiphosa magnipectinata | reverse complement strand
TTTATTAAACAATTCAAAGCGAGCAAGTGCAACTGTAATTGAATTTCGGCCCAAACGAAGAAGGGCGACGCCACATTGTGTGTTGTCAATGAGGCGTCAGCTGCTCAAATAAAAGTAGCCTATTTACATAGACTCCAAATAAAAGCTGTTAAGCGTAGCATTAATTCTTAGCTGCGAGCATGCAAAGTGTTAAGTGTGACAAAATTGTTACTTCTGCTTCTTCTGGAAACTGAACTCAAACAGCAACACTTTTAAGTACAGTCTATCTGGGTTATCTTTGAATGATTTAAAGAATTCTCATGTAGTATTTCGGGTTATTCTAATGAGCATTCTACTAGGCCGAAATCATCTATTTAAGAGGAGTACTTTAGGCAGGGATATGCGAATTTACTACTTTAAGTGCACATTGCGGACTACGCAGTTTAGTCGGGTTTGCTAGTAGACACATATTTGCCTTCATTTTCACCAATCATTTCATAGCCATCTTCATCCATTAGTCGAATGAACCATATTTTCTAAACTATTTACTATAATTTCTAACAGAAAAACCAATTTACACCCTCGTTTATTCTTATAAGAGAGATTGATTTACTTAATTTACCTATCCTAATCTAGGACATCATTGTACACCTGCCAAATCTCCACTGATCAAGTGTTTAATCTGTATAAATTTTTGTATTTAAGCATTATATAAAACTGTAATAAAAACATGTTTTTTTTTATCAATAATTTTCGTCAATTTCCACTTGTTACAAAATGTCATAGTTTTGCATATTAATTATTCATCGAACATTTCAAAGTTGAAACTTTCGTCCGCACTTCGAGACGGCTCACATCAAACAAGGGGCAGCAGCTGCTCAAAGTCTGACAGACTTCCAGTTCGACATCGACAACTCTGCTCCTCGGCTAAAACGTTGCGTTATCGCGATAATTAACAAAAAAAAAACAAAGAAGAAGTTGAAGAGACTCGCGAGTCAGTCGCCTGCGGCCATTGCTCAGCTGCCACCGCCGCCCGGGCCGCAACGGGTGGTCAGCATTTTGTATTTTTTCTCAAACTTCAAAATAAAAACCTTTTTTTTTTATCTTTTTATTAAAAAATTGCCACTTGCAGCAAACATTTTAATTATGCGATGCGAACAGCAAAAAGAAAAAAAAATGGAATTACATATAAAACAAGGTCAGGGCTAAAACTTTGGCTATTAAAACTGCATTACAAGCAGCAGAATTGGTCTGCCGTTTCGTCTTCGATCGACTGCTGAAGCTCTGCACTTTTTTTTTTTTTGACAGCTGTTCCACATTTTGTGTAGTGTCTGTCTGTCTGTCTTGTCTGTCTGTTGTCTGGCGCATCTACATCAAAGTCTCATGTCTGTTACACATTTCTCATATTAATCGCTGACTTTGTCGAGTGTGTTTGACTGAAAAAGGCATTGAGATGTTAAAACTATCGTCTTTGGCTACCGCTCAAGTAATGACACATCAAGGTGGTGCATAAATTTTTGCAAATAAGAGCATCAGGAGCGCTTTTTAGGTGAAGTACCTACCATGGTACTTTTACTTTAGGCTGTATGCGCTGAAGAGATGCGATTTGAGGCTGCGGTCCATTTCTGATGTGCATACGATTTCTAAGCAAATTCTTTGCTTTTCATGACCGATTTAAGACGATGTTTGATTGAAAGCGCTTCATGACCGACTGTTAAGCGACTTTAGAGCGACTCTCAAGCGACTACTGAGCGACTTCTTAACGAGTCTCTGAGCAGCTTAGTGACTTTAGTGCAACTTTTGATGGATTGTTGAGTAACCCTTAGGCAAGAGATTTAAGAAAAGTGAAGAGCATATTTTACAGATACTTTTTCTCTTTTGCACATATTTCGTGTGACTTGCTGAGAGTGTGTGTTCTGCTCTTGCTTTCGCATTAGAAACTAAATGTGCAATATGAGCAATATTTATTAAAGGTTTGCTAATGAAATTTTATCTTAACACCAATTTGCCTCCAATAAAATAATTGTAATTCATTATTTCTATAACTTCTTTTATTACAGGTAAGCATTTTCTGGAAATTGGTTATGAATTTGTAAGTTTTTGTTTTGTTTATAGCTTGTTCATTTATATTTCATATGCAAAGTAGTTAAAAAAATGGGAAAAACGAGGTCTTTATGTAAAACTAGAGATGGTCATGTGAGCAGAGTAGTTGCCACTGGCAAGTGAGAAAATATTCCTACAATCCTATTAATATAATTAATTTGAATTCCATATCACTTAGCATTTGTCATTGTGTTACTGCTGCAACCCTCAAGTTTCTGGGACAACCATTTAGCCACAATTAACAATAAACATTCCAATAAACAACATCAGTTTTATTATAAATAAATCTCCTCCCATATAGCCCCCCTCCGCCACAATAAAGTTGACAGGCGACAGGCAGCGCTGCAGATTTCGTGCCTTTGGCTGCCACTACCCAAACCCAAACCCAGACCCAACATAGAGACACCTGTGCGCTGCTGCTGCTGCTCCAATCTGTGAGTAAAACGTGTTCGCACGCTGACTTGGAGTCAAGTCAAGCGTCGGCTTGACGCCAGCGCAATATGTATGTATAGGCATAGAGACAAGCAACATGACCTTTTCTATATGTATTCCATACAAACTTTGTTGGAACTTGCCAAAGCTAAACACACACAAAACACACCCACCCAAGTGACTCCAGATTCGTCATGGTGACAAAGGCAGGAGGGGGGGAGGGGGTGTGGGTTGAAGCCACCATGCTCATCAAATTCTCGCATGTTGCCTGTCAAACTGCACAGTGACAAACACACGCACAAGATACAACGATGACGACGACGACGAAGAGATCGTGGGGCAACGCCATCTGCAGCTGCTTGGAGAACAACTGCAGTCAGTGCCAGTTGGCTGCGGCTGCTGCAATTCCTTTGAAAAAATTCCACCAGTTGCAATTGCACTGAGCAAAAAGGGAGCATAACATCCAAAAGAAAAAAAACAAGTTGCAAACCAAATCAAAAGCCTCTAAACCGAACCGGCACTTAATTTGCCACAACATAAAAATAAAATTTTAAAAGTTGGAAAAAATTGTGAAAATTTTGTTCATAATTTTTGTTTAAAAAAAATTTGGAAAATTTTTTTGAAATTTTTTGAATTTACTTTTAAATGTTTAAAATCTTTTCAAAATTTTTGAAGTCTCTGAACCGAACTGGCTCTTAATTTGCCACAAAATAAATATAAAATTTTAGAAGTTTTAAAAGTTGGAAAAAATTGTGAAAATTTTGGTCAAGTTTTTGGAGTTAAAAAACATTTAGAAAATTTTTTTGAAATATTTTCATTTTTTTTTTAAATATTTAAAATCTATTCAGTATTTTTGAAGTCTCAGAACCGAACCGGCTCTTAATTTGGCACAAAATAAATATAAAATGTTACAAGTTATTAAAGTTGGGAAAAATTGTTTTTTTTTTTCAAACATTTTAAAGTTTTTTAGTTTATTAAAGTTTTTAGGGTTGGAAAAGATTTTGAAAATTTTGTTCAAAATTTTTGGGGCTGAAAAAATATGGAAATTTTGTTTTCAAATACTTTAAATTTTTTAAAATTTTCATAAATTTTAAATTTTTTTTCAAAATTATTAATGTTTTTAGGGGTTGGAAAATATTTTGAAAATTTTGTTCAAAATATTTGGAGTTGAAAATATTTGGAAATTTTTTTTTCAAATATTTTATTTTTTTTTAAATTTTCTTTATATATTTTAAAATTTTGATTTGAAAAAGATTTTGAAATTTTGTTCAAAATTTTTGGAGTTGAAAATATTAGGAAATTTTTTTTTCATATATTAAAATTTTTTTAAAATTTTCTTGAAAGATTTTTAAAATTTTTTCCAAAATTATTAAAGTTTTTAGGGTTGGAAAAGATTTTAAAAATTTTGTTCAAAATTTTTGAGGTTGAAAAAATTTTGAAATTTTTTTTTCAATATTTTTGGAGTTTAAAAACTTGAAATAAATTTTCCAAAATTATAAAAGATTTTAGGGTTGGAAAAGATTTTGAAGATTTTGTTTAAAATTTTTGAAGTTTAAAAATTTTGGAAGTTTTTTTTTAAAATTATATAAAATTTTTTAAAATTTTCTTCATATATTTTAAAATTTTGTCTCAAAATTATTAAAGTTTTTAGGGTTCGAAAAGATTTTGAAAATTTTGTTCAAAATTTTAGAGGTTGAAAAAATTTTTTTCTATATTTTTGGAGTTTAAAAACTTGAAATAAATTTTCCAAAATTATTAAAGTTTTTAGGGTTGGAAAAGATTTTGAAGATTTTGGTTAAAATTTTTTTAAGTTTAAAAAATTTGGAACATATTTTTTAAAAATTAAATTAAATTTTTTAAAATTTTCTTCATATATTTTAAAATTTTGTTTCAAAATTATTAAAGTTTTTAGGATTCGAAAAGATTTTGAAAATTTTGTTCAAAATTTTTGGAGTTTAAAAAATTTGGAAATTTATTTTTTAAATTAAATTAAATTTTTTTTAAATTTTGTTTCAAAATTATTAAAGTTTTTAGGGTTTGAAAAGATTTTGAAAATTTTGTTCAAAATTTTAGAGGTTGAAAAAATTTTGAAAATTTTTTTCAATATTTTTGGAGTTTAAAAACTTTTTTTGGTCATACAAAAGCATTAGTTAGACAATGGAATCTTGGCCAAGTTATAGGCCTCAAATTACAATATTAAGTTGCTGTACAAAAATTGTTTAAACCTGTAAACGATGGTTTTTCCGAAATTTTGGTTTTTTCTTTAAACACTATTTACACGGTTTTCTATTTACAATGTCAATAGGGTTTGTCACTTCACGGTTTGTCGATACGAATTTTTCTTTCTGTCTGTCCGACTGTCTCGTCCATTTGACTTACAGTGTCTGCCTACGGTGTGACCAATCTTCAATGTCTTAAAAATACCTGGACACTAAAATATGGATACATTTACTTCTTGGCGGTAATTTTTAAACAATTCGCAAACCTTTTCCCAAACTTCTTTCCAGTGTACATAGCAGCCTTTGTTTGTTTTTGCTCGCGCCTTCCCATAATAATGTTTTTATGATGACCCACGGTGCAGCTTCCTCTTTGCTTGCCCTGCTTAATCCTCTTCTAGCTGCCACGGCGAAAAAGTTGTCGTTTATTTTTGCAACTCGGCTGCAATTAGCTGCAGTTTTGCAGTTGCAACTATTCTTGGCACACACACACACACACACACCAAATATCTCCTCCAGACCATGGCAGACTCGTTGGCGTAAAATTAATTTTACAGTAAGAAAAAAATTCAGAGAATTTCTTTTAAGGAAAAAACCAATGAAATTTGAGCATTGATAGTGGGTCAGCCGCATTGACAGAGAGACGCCACCAAATGAGCAGCTGCTCCTCCTGCCAGGTAGCCAAAAGCCCAACCGTTAACCATTTCAATTGCTGCTCCGCGTTTAAGATTACCCCAAACGATTAGCCAGGCAGCTGGAAAATGCGAACCCCATTCCTGGCCAAAACTTGTTTATTAGATTGCTGGCACGTGCCCACAAAAAAAAGAATATAAGAAAAATAGTTAAGAAGCCTCCACATAACTCACGTAGCTCATCAAATTACGTAAAAATATTTATAATTAAAAATCAATGATGCACAAATGTCATTGGCCAAGCCTACAAAAAACCAAAACCAAACTTGGCCAAATTTGATGTCACAACGGAAATTTAAGAGAGTCAGCAAGTTGTTTTTTCTTTGAGCTAAACATTTCATTTATTAATCAGACAACAGAAAAACACGACAAGTTGTTTGTAAGCGACTAAAGTTGCGTAGAATGTGGAGTGTAGTAGTAGGAGGATGCAATCAACTCGGAGACTCAGACATTAAGCAAACAAAAGTGCTGCTAAAACTGCATAGCATCTACCAATGTGTGGGCATTGGTAACAGGTCGACTTAGGTCTACTGTGCAATTCGGATGACAAACCGGAAATTATTAGAGGGGAAAAATAACTTGGGGAATAAAAAGAATTGAAATACCTTGAAATGAGATAAAAAATCTCATTAACAAGATTTATAATCTCTCAACTTATTAATGGTCTATATGACACTTGCCGATATTGGTGACCGATATTGGTAACGAACGATACACAGGGAAGATAAATAAGCGTTGGCAGCTATAGGCATAACCTCTCTTACAGTTCTCTGTAAGGCTTTAGTTATCAAAATCGTAACAAACATGGTTTTACCCAGCCCAAAAGGGCCACAAGACGAGCTTCTCTCAATATTTGGGCGTGTGTGCTTATTATTTTCGCACAAGAGAAGGGGACTTACAGTTTAACGCCGAATTCGAATGGTAAGCTTTGGAAGCTGTTTCATGGCATTCATGGCTTCATAAATCTGACAGGTTTTTTATTAGATGTTCCGAGGCGGGATTGAACACAGCGTCACAATCAGCCACAATGCTATGCTATGCCAGTGATTTTGTCAAATGCTTTAGTTGCACCATCGGTCTTTTTTCATGCTGAGAGCTTTGACTGTAATTGGCGCCACCGTCACGCGTGTGGTCGATGGTGCAGCGCGTTAAGTTGCGATGCCGTGCGTTCAGTCCCCTCAGTTCTGAGTGAAAAGGAGATAAGAATACTAAATATGAAGTTTTGCCAAAATTCATTCGAAAACGAAAAAGTTGTTCTCACTAGAACTAAATTTTGGACTGCTTGTACCTAATGCAGCTTTATGCTATAGTTATCCGACTTAAATTTCGCTATTCGTGGCTAAATAATCCAGATTTTAACAAGTAAGAGTGCTGCAGTCGAGTACCCCGACTGCAAAATACCCTGTACCAAGATATTATATGTTGTTTTTGCTCGGATCTTATTGTGGTTTTCCGAATTCAAACTCGGAGTTCAAACTTCAGAATTGAGGCTCCGACAGTTTTCCGCGGTTAAAAGGAGGAGGAGGAGGCAGAATTTTCCAAATGTGAAACCAACTTGATCTGGGCTATATAGCTACATACATGCAAAAATTGGGGGCTCTATCTGTAATAGTCTCTGGGATCGACGCGTTCATACAGGGAGACGGATAGACAGACGGACATGGCTAAATCGACTCGGCTGTTGATGCTGATCAAGAATATATATAACTTATAGGGTCGAAAATGTCATGATCCCTTTTCCCATTTTTAATGGAAACAGGGTACACTCAAAGAAAAAATAGAGAATTTCACTCTTGAATCAAGAGCATTCGTTCTCAAAAGTACGGTAAGAGTGAAAATTCTAGATCATTGAGAGAAATTCTTGATCCAAAATTGAATTTTTGATCACGACATTCTTGATTAAAGAGTTTCAAGAGTTTGATCCAAGTACGAATAATTCTCAAAATAAAAGACTTAAAACGAATATTGTGGTCCACCGATATTTTGAATAAACTCATCTTATAGGAAATTTTTCAAAGATTTCTATTTATTTATTTTTAAAATAAGCTATAATACATTATATAAAAAAAAAATATTATAATTAATTATTAGGGGGGCAAGCGCTAGCGTTGAGGCCTTCGGCTCACAAAGATTTCAAATTTGCTACCTTCAATAAAATCCGATTTTTAGCTCAGGAGATATAACCCTTCAAAGTTGACCGATTTTCAGTTTAACGAGAGCGTAAGTTAAAGTCGGCTCTAACCGACTTCGATATACGCGTTACTCATGGAAACATATGTTTAATAACCTTCCTGTATGCCTGAGGTGGGTCAGCCGAAAAGTATGCAAAAATTTTTTTACTCGGCTATTTATCATCCGATCTTGATGATGATCTTGAATTTAAGGGCTTATAGATATTGCGAATATGAATCTAAGTTTTAAATTTGATTTTATCGATATCTCAAAAATTGTGGGAGTTATTCAACTTTTTTTTTTGTGATATATTTGAAATAAACTTGATCTGCGTGCAGACAATAGGAGTCTACATTTCAAATTTGGTTGCTCTAGCTCTTCTAGTCTCTGAGATCTAGGTGTTCATACAGACAGACGGACGGACGGACAGACGGACATGGCTATAGTATACCCTTTTACTCTACGAGTAACGGGTATAAAAATTTACTGTTTGCTATGTGTTTCTCTAGGTAAATCGCTATATACAAACTGTCTAATTAGTCCACTATTTTTCAACTTTGATGAAAAAAACAAAAAATTTTGTTTCTTTTTATTTCTGCCATAATTTCAAAATATGTTCTTTGACTATTCGTTTACCTATTTCAAAAAAGTCCATCTGCTTTCAGCTGCTTATTCTACTGCTAGGGGTAAAAAAGTTAAAAAAGTGATTTTCCCAAAAATTGTATGGCGCATCTAGAATGCCTAGCACCTTATTCAAACACTTATTTTATATGTTGGGCAATTATCTATCATATGCCATTTATATTATTCAATTATCTCAATTGGTTCAACGAAAAAACTCAAATGGCGCCACTGTGCGACGGGCAGCTTAGCCCACTCGACTATCATAAATATGCTACAAGCGCGTCGAAACCATACTTAAAAATTAGTATGGTATGCCAAAAGAGGACTCTGTGCAAAATTGCAGCTGAATAAGAATCGTCTCATCTTCTAGTTCCAATCCTGTGTGGGACATTGTGATTTAAAAAAAAATCAAAGTTCTTAAAAAGAAAAAAAATTGTAGAATAGAACATAGAACATGTTTAATAAATTATTTGAGAAAAAAATCTGTTTCGGCCATGTAGTATTTTACCTCTTGCCTAGTCTTATTGATTTATTTAAGTCGTGTATAAACCATCTTTATACAAGATTGTTGATTCTAGCTTCAAAGTGAGCAAATAATCTTGGATTACAATTTTTCCGTCGCTGTTGACTTTAGACACCTTTTCGTATTGCTTTCGAGACAATAATCTGAGTTTTATATTTTTTTTTTTTCTCTGTCCTCGAGAAGTCTTCGAGTCAAGACATAAGAACCAATTTATTGGTCAAACAACAACAATCCTAAGAATGGTCACCCCATGTTAATGTATTGTTAAATGTAAATCCTAAATTAGCAGTCTTTTCCACATATTCAATATAAGTACTATCAATTTCAAGCTTTTGCAATGTGTATGACTTATAACATTTCTTATATATAACTAAGCACTTTGATTTTTTAGGATTAATCTTTAACTCATTACAACTACGAATATACTCAGAAATTTGGGCTAACAGACGACTAACATACATTTGCACATCATCGGCGTACATTTGGACTTCACTTTTAGACAAAACACTGGGGAGGTCATTGATAAAAAGACTAAAGGTCCAAATACAAAGCCTTATGGAACGCCCGATTTTACTTCGAGAAAAGTTGAAGATTCCAATTGGGTAACAACAGCTTGGCTTCTATCGTTAAGGTACGACTTCATTTGTTTATCTGCAGTATTTGGAAAATTTGTATGATTTTTAGCTTTTTACATAGTACTTTGTGGTTTACTGTGTCAAATACTTTGCCATAGTCAAGGAGCGTTAAAAAAGTAATTTGGTTATTGTCAAGTTTGTCACGTATGTCCTCTGCAATTCCTAAACCCGGACTGTCTATCGTTTAATAAAAAATTCTTTTCAATAAACACATTAATTTGGGATGCCATAAATTGCTCTAACGCTTTGGAAAGGAAGGGCAGTATAGAGATAGGTCTGTATTCGTTATTTCCTTTCGGAATTGTCAGGACTTTAGCCATCTTCCAAGCCATTGGAAAACAACAAGTTGTCAAAGCCGTATTAAATATATATGCGTTACATGTAGTAAGATTTGTGGGAGAAGGATTTTTACAAATTTTTTTTGGGTCAATGTTATCTAGCCCTGTTGCATTTGATTTTATTTTGAGAACTGATTCCAAGACATCACACGAAACTAAAACTACTATCACAGCTGTTATTTATCAGGGGGTTCTGGTTCAGGTACGATGTATCTAAATTTTATGTGGCTGTACGAAATTATTATTAAGTTCATTCAAATCAATACTCTCAGTCACTCCAGATCTTTGTCTGACAATTTCTAGCTGTTTTATGATTCTCCATACATTTTGAGAAGATTGCTGATAGTGCAAGAGTAAGCTTTGAAGTGTAGTATCTACGCCTTGATGCATTACATAGACTCGTTACCATTCTTCTAAAGTTTTGGTATTCATGGAGTGAGTAGTTCGTCCTATAGCGTTTCCACTTAAGGTACGTATATAATACATGTGACGTAAAAAATCCACCCCGGCTCAAACACCATGGTTTAAAAATGACATTAAAAGAGTGTCACGCTTGCTGATCGCTCTTTTAATGTCATTTTTAGACCATGGTGTTTGAGCCGGGTTAGATTTTTTACGTCACATGTATTATATAAGTTGGCAATTTTTGAATTTAATACTTCTACTTGGACGTCTACAGATGGTTGAGAATAGATTAGTTCCCATGGACATGAGTTTAGTTCGTTAACAAGGTCTACGTATTTTATGTTCTTAAAGTAACGGATATATAAACGAATGTTTAGTGTATTCCAGCGAAACAGCATATGTGAGAAAAATAAGATCGTCTTTGGAAAATGCAGGCACGGAAAGTTGATCATAGAGTGAAGCCTTTCGGGAATCGTCAATAACGAATACACTGCTCGCCACTTGAATAGGACACCCTGTATGCTCTCTTTAAAACTGCTCGTAACTCGAAAACGAAATGGTAGAATAACGGTATTTTTTGCATATTATCTTTGTGCAAGCATTCTTCGCTCTTTCTGGTATATTCCAAGTTTTGGAATAGAACCGTTATAAAGTTGTTTGCACTTTATGTGAGCATTCGCAAAAATTCAATGGAATTTTTGCGCCACTTGAATAGAACATGCATTTTATTTGGTCGGTATCGTTGACACGTGCACACAAATTTTGGTTTACTTAAACTTTTTGCTTTAATTGAAGTGTATATAGAATTAAAAAAAATTAAAATGGGGCGTGGCACTTCATTATCTGAGTCGGAAAAAGGAAAAATCCAAGCTTACAAGGATTCTGGCCTTTCTATTGCCAAAATAGCAAAAAAAAGTCGACAGGAGCCGTCACGCCATAACAAATTTTTTAAATAATGAGGCTAATTATGGTAAAAACATGAAGGGCCGCACCCACAGTGTGCTTACCATCGCGGACAAGCGACTTATATTAAGAGAAGCTTCCAATTTGCACGACTCTTTGGCCAAGATAAGGGAAAAATGCAACATTAAAGCAAGTTTGACAACCATGCGTCGTGTTATTAATAATGCTATACACCTGAAGAGACTAAAAATCAAGAAGAAGCCACCTCTTAACCCGGCTCGGAAGTTACAACGCCTTGATTTCGCGCTCGCACATGTCACCTGGACTTCGGAGTGGCAACGTGTTGTCTTTTCGGACGAAAAAAAGTTTAATTTGGAGGGCCCCGATGGCTACAGCTACTATTTTCATGATTTTCGAAAAGAACCACACCATCTTGATTATGGTATGGGGGGCCATTTCCTATTATGGCACCTGTGAGCTTAAATTTATTCCAACCACCATGAATGCGTTGTGTTCCAATGGTATATTGAAAGAGGCCTTTCCACAATTCCAAACTCTTTTTTGGCAAATCTAAAATGGATTTATCAACATGATAATGCCCCTATACATACGGCCCGGATTGTTAAATCGTATATAGCGAGCCAAAACGTGGAGTTATTAAACTGGCCACCCTATTCACCGGACTTGAATATCATTGAGAATGTGTGGGGATGGCTAACACGTGAAGTATATGGATCAGGATCAGGTCAGCAATATTCGAGCGTTTCCGAACTAATTGCAGCTATCAAATTAGCATGGGGCTCGATATCGTTGAATTATTTGGGAAAATTGTATGCATCCCTTCCAGACCTTCCAGAATGTCTGAGGTTTTGGAGAAAAAAGGAGGCTCAACACACTATTAAAAACTTTTTTTGGTTTAAAAACATGTTAGTAATTTCTTATTTAAGTAATATTGTTATTTGAAAAGGATTGAAATATTCTTAAATGGTTTTTAGATAAAGTGTCCTATTCAAGTGGTGCAAAATGAAGACTCCAAAATTTGTTACTTATTGGTTAACAATGTTTTTTGTATACTTACAACTTTTGAATAATTTTGTAATTCTAATTACTACATTTAAATAAACTTTATAAGAAAACAAAAATTATTTTCCTAGATGGCTTGGTTTAGCAGCAATTAACTATAGAAAATCGACTTTAGAGGTGTCCTATTCAAGTGGCTAGCAGTGTATGTCAAGAAGAGTATCTTGGAAGGTACTTGTTGACTAGTGTCAACCCAAAAGATTCCATGCTAGCCGAAAGGTTTCTTTCTCTTAGCATATCACTATTTAAGTCACCACATATAATTATGTCAATATAGGAGAGATATACGGAATTGATTACTTCAAGCATGTCGGTAAAGTCTACACTGCGATGTGGTCTGTAAAGACACCCAATTAAAATATTCGTATAACTTTCCTGCGCCCATCTTCAGTTGTGGCCCATATTTTAACAATTATTAAAGTTACGAATTTGAATTTTTATGATAATGTCTGTTCAAACTAGATCAAAGCGGCTTAACAGCTTTACAGTCATGATCCCATTTTCAGTTTCGCAAGGGCCAAATTTGGCCCTGAAAACGGTTTCAAATCGTTAAAATTGAAATGGGAGGACAATAAGTCGTTGTAGTAATTATTTTTATTGAACTCAAAAATATTGTAGCTAGTTTTTGGTAAACTCAGTTAAGTCCGCCTTGTTGGGTTAGCCGAGCGGTACTAATTTTTGTTAAGTGATAGGGGCACGCCGAAGGCAATCCCCCAATCAGTTAGTTGTAATCCAAAGATGTTTATTCAACACATGTTATCAGTCCAAGTGTAAAAAAAGTAGGGAGGCTCTTAAAATTACAGACAAGTTATCATCGACCGCAATCGATAAATCGATGACTCGATAAATGACAGGAGTATTGACTACGTTCGCTACAATATGCAAAAGCATTTCCATTCAAAATCCCATTATACCCCATGTAAACTGGGTATCGCTTAGAGGGGCAACTCGAGAAAAACAAACATCCCATTGCAGTTTCACAGTCAAAGTTGACTCTTTTACGCATTTTTAAGCGAACTCCTCTGGCCTGGGCAACGCCCTCACATACCCAAACCCCCTTCAATCCCCCAACAAGCCTATGTCTGGGTTAAAGTGTGGGAACTGGTGGGCGTGGCCATTGGGCATTAAACGGTATATTTTCAACTTTTTTTTTTTTTTTTGCTCAAGCTGCTTTTATTGTTGTCCGTTGATTTCATTTGGTTTGTTACTCGTGTTTACTGTTTTTTTTGTTTTTTTTTTTATTTCGCTGCAATTAATTGAGGAAAGACTAAAAAGAGTCAGTGGGAGTGAGAGAGAGAGAGAGAGAGAGGGGGTGGGGCAGGGGAGAACAAACAGAGACGTCATGTGAACTTGTCTGGAATACCCATATCCTGGGAGCTTGTCCATTAATGACCAACCGCCGCCGCCCTCCCTAATCAACTTCAGTCAGAACCGAGTCATGTCTGCGCCAGGCAAATTGATTCATTAGCCAAAGTGACTCTCAAATAAGAGTTGAAAGACACAAAAATGCATTCATTTATTTATCGCCAGGCATTTGATTTGTTAATTAAATTTTTTTTTTTTATACTAAGACACGCCCAGAGAGACTGCTGGTTCAACCGGTTGTTGGTTCTCGAATCAGCAAATTGGAAACGCTTTGCCATTTTTTTGATTGTGTCACATTTATGGCAACAAAATCTATTTTAATGACAAATAAATGTGGTTTAAGAGCACCCTAAAAACAGCAGGAGGTTTGCTTAGGAAACTTAATAAAGAGAAACTCCCACGCCAAAGTTATTCATTGGTTAGTTTTTGCCATTTTTGGGGAGTATTTTTTTTGTTGGCATTGCGTGTAAAAATTTGTGAAAAAGACAACGATTTTATCTAGGGAAGCTAAGACTAATGACTACATGGGCCTTAGGGAAAGGCCACTTAGTGGCGATTTCGTAAGTGAAGTCTCCCTGAGGGAGCAAATCCTAAATGGACATAACTTACACAAGACTTTTTGTGGTATTACCTTTTTTGGGAAAATTCAAACAAATCGTAAAAAATTCAACAATTTTCAATTGTAGAAAGCAAAGCTGATAAATGTATATATGTAAAGAAAGGTTTTTTCGGGTTTTCGAGTATTATATACACACGTTTTTTTAGTTATACACGTTTTTCTATTTACACACGGTTTTCTATTTACACCCGGTTCTCTATTTACACACGGTTTTCTATTTACAATGTCTATACGAGTTTTCTCTTCCATTTTATTTACATTACACACAATATTAACAGCGTCTTCCTACGGTGTGACCATTCTTCGACGTCTTCAAAATACCTTAACACCAAAATATCGTTGGCAACAACTGTTTTTGAGTTTCGAGTATTATATACACACTTTTTTTTAGTTACACACGTTTTTCTATTTACAAACGGTTCTCTATTTACACACGGCTTTCTATTTACAATGTCTATACGAGTTTTCTCTTCCATTTTATTTAAATTACATACAATATTAACAGCGTCTTCCTACGGTGTGACCATTCTTCGACGTCTTCAAAATACCTTAACACTAAAATATCGTTGGCAACAACTGTTTTCGAGTTTCGAGTATTATATACACACGTTTTTTTAGTTACACACGTTTTTCTATTTATATTTACAAACGGTTCTCTATTTACACACGGTTTTCTATTTACAATGTCTATACGAGTTTTCTCTTCCATTTTATTTAAATAACATACAATATTAACAGCGTCTTCCTACTGTGTGACCATTCGTCGATGTCTTCAAAATACCTTAACACCAAAATATCGTTGACAACAACTGTACCCATATCTTTTAGCAAAAATCTATATTTAGCAACACAGCCAAACAGCTAAAAAAAAAACCTTCTCTCTCTCTCTCTCTCCGGGGTGCGGCGGCGCACCGGCAAACCGATCGAAGTCAGAGTGTCACCTTTTGCGGTTCTCAGCGTCCGCTTGTCAGGCGTAATTTTATACGATCAGCTTTCGATTTGCCTGAAGCCTGAGGTTAAAAATTAACATGGCCCAACATTGGCGATAAGTTGGAGATTGGGGATTGGGGCATTGCCTTGGGGCAGCAGCAAGCAGTCGCAGCCGCAGCTCAATGTAATTTTGTGGTTTTGGTACCAAAAAGCAACAAAAATATACAAAAAAAAAAAAGGAGAAGAAATGCTGCAATTGATATGGCCAAGAAGGGAGCGTACGTTGAAGCGGATTTGGATTCGATTGTCAAATATGTATATACGACAAGTATGTGTGTGTGTGTGTGTGCGGCTGTCAGGCATTCGTTCTCTGTCTCTGATGTCTTCCCCTCCTGCTTTATGCGATATGAATTACACAAGTTTCCTGGCACTTTTGTGCCAGCGTTTTATGGTCGTTTTCCTCTTTATTATTATGCAGCTTGTGACTGTGTGTGTGTGTGTGTGTGCGTTATAATATAATAATTAAACGAATTGCCAAAGTGTGTCCGCAGCAGACGTGCGCTGTTCGTCAGGGCCCTCTGCCTGGCCTCTGGCATGTGTGACACTAGGGATGGCAACTGAGTGAGGAGGAGTAAGGGAAATGCTGGAATTAAGCAAGCTTATGCAAGTTATAGTTCACAGTCAGTGTCAACATTCTACTCACAAAATTCGACCATATTTAGTTTATCCTGTTGTATCATATTTAGTGATGTCCTGGACATTTTTAGAATTACACTTCGAATTAAACTTAAACAAATTATTTGTGAAGTGACAAGAATAAGACCAGCTAGTAGATCATGTGGTTGGGAAACCGTATCTACTTGGCTTTGAGCAGGCGGTTTCAAATCGCTCAACTTTCGATATCTAATTTAGTAGCCGGGCACATTTGTGCACCTTTACATTTAAAGCATTAAAAGCCTATCCCATGGGATCGGAACTCATAGATCTGCCGGCGTCGCAGCCCACACACGTATATAGAGAGAGAGAGAGAGAATACATGTGTTTTATAACTACATAGAACGTTCGGCGGATTTAGATTTTAGATTTATTGAGCGATTTCCTAGTGCTACAAGAATGACTTATAAATTAAAGCACCAGTCACAAACATTCAGAATACTGGATTGACAAAAAAAATATGACTTAAGTTACATAATAACAACTGCTTAACACCTATATGACAGATAAGATTTCATAAGGTTTAGTGCTGTGTTGGAAAAGTTATACAATTGACAATTAAACGTATCGAAAGCCTTACTGTATTTCAGCAGGGTAAGAAAAGTTACTTTGCCATCATCCATCTCACTTCGAATGTCTTCGACCACATTTAGGATAGCTGTGGTGCAACTTCTGTTCTTCCTAAAGCCGGATTGCTTATCATTCAACAGTGAGTTGTCAGACATATGGACTCGAATTTGATCTGCTTTTGATCGGCTTTTTGTTCTCTCACGAGGCATTTGTTCGTTTGCTTATTGCTCATGTAGACACTTCAACATGAGAATGCTCGGCGGCTAGCTCTCTTAAGATGCGCGTGTTGGGCTTTTTGTTCTTTCACGAGGACATTGTTCGTTTGCTTGTTCTGCACGTTGAAATGTCAACATGCTAACTTCGTGTTTCGCTCCTACGCAGATTTAAAGTCAAACAGATTTAAATTGAAATGTAACTTGGCAGAATTATTCGAAAATAGACAAGCTTAATTACTGCTTAGTTCCAATGCGATATCTTGTGAAACAACTCGTTTTGTACATAACGAAGTTTTCTGAAGCGTCACTTGAATTGAAGTGATGTGCTGTTGCTTCTAGTGCTGCGCAGTGTAATTATTTGATTTACTTTTAATATGACTAACATTTATCGAATTTTTCCCGGATTTTGGGGTGGAGCGATAAATAATGTTGAAAACTGCATTACTTAAGCTTTGCTAATATTTTTTCAACTTTAGTTTTTGACTGATATTTGTCTAAGACAATTCCCTAGTTTCAAAATTATTTCAAAGATCTCGAAAATCACGGAACAGACCTCGTTCTGAACGCCAGCGATTGCGGCAAGAATGTGATAAAAGAAAAAAAATAAAGGAAAGCTAACTTCAATTCGGTCGAAGTTTATATACGCTTGTTATAATTTACATAAATAAAGGTTTTTAATGATAATATTGATGGCGCCACTACTTTGACAATTTCCTTGCCAGTTGGTTATATGGCAGCTATACAATATGTTTCTTCGATTTTGATTATTATTAAAATATCGTATCTACAATATTTTCTGTTTTGAAAAAATATCAAATGATATTTGATATATCGCTTTGAAAATATCGATATTTTTTTATTTTTTTCCTTTTTTCTCCAAAAAAGTAACAAGTAAAGTAAATAAAAAGATATGGCAATCATTACAATATATTTCATGAGTTTTGAGTTTTGTATTTATAAGTGAGTTTAGCTGGCTTTAGGTCCGAAAAAATGGCGTTTGTTCACAACTGTAACTGTTTTATTAAAATCAATATTTCTGATGGTATAATGGACTATTGCATTTCCCTAAGAGATGGTACTCGACAGCCAAAAAAAACCGCGAATTGGAGTACCATTTTTATATTCACCCGCGAACCACTCCATATGGACTATGTGCTAGACGTACAAATAGACGGAACTGTGTTTACAGATTCACAAAGAAAGCTTTGGTTCGCGCTCTATAGGCAATTTTGTACTAGCAATTGCCTTAGAACAACATTGACCATTTAGGTTGAAACCAGTTTCACCAAAATTATGTAATAAATTTGATCAGTTAAGTGCTTCATCACCAACAGGAAAACAGATCATATCATTAAAAAATGTCTTTAGTGGACCTCCAACAATACTTACAGTATTATGCTAATTTTCCTTGATCTAAAGCATTCAGAGACTATTTCACTTAAATAGATCTCTGATTTCGGTAATAAGTACCAGTCTGGATAGTCCCGGCATGGCCGCCTTATGCGAATTCCAGAAGATTATGGGATTACTTTCAGCTCACTATTTTGCAACTCGAGCATTGAAAGGCCTTTTAAAATCGACCTATTATGGGCTTCCATAAAGTCAACACACGGGTTTTCTTGGTTTGGACAAAAAAAAATATAACGACATAAATATATCTGATATTTTGATATATTATCAACAACCCTAATTTTGATGAAACTCCTCAAAATTGTGTTTTTCTCACTAGAACTACTCTAATCATACGATTTGGATCAAACTTGTCAGAATTGTGTGGAAGTATATAAAATCAATAAGTAAAAAGATTGGGACCGATAGCTTTGAAAACAAAAAAGTTTTTCTCACTAGAACTTTTTTTTTCGACCTATAGTTCCTATGGCAGCGATATGCTATAGTCATCTGATTTGGATCAAATTTGGCAGAATTGTGTGGTAGCATATAATATTGATCAGTAACAAGTTTGGGAGCGATAGTATTGAAAACAAAAAAGTTTTTCCTACTAAGACTTTTTTTCAGACATATCTTTTGTATGGCAGCTATACCATATAGTTTGCCGATGTTCATAAAAGCTGATGAAATTATGTAAAAGTATAGAAAACTTATAATTACAGGTTTGAAGACCGATGGTTCCTATGGCAGCTATATGCTATAGCCATCCAATCCGACAGGTTCCGAAAAATGGGCACTGTATTTGTACCTAAAGACTTCTTTTAAAGTTTGGTCACTGAAGGAGGAGATAGCATAGAATCAGACGGACAGGGCCATATCAACTCAGCTCTTTATGTTGATCAAGAATATATAATATATATACATATATAAGAATATATACAAAAAAGTCTTGCGGTATTTTTTTATTGAATTTTCAATTGTTCATTAAATTGGTTATAATAATGCGATTTAAGTCAAATATGCGCCGTTTTGTTCAATGACGAGTTCCCAACGATTTGCCAACTTCATAATGCCCCTCTTATAGAAGCTCGCTTCCTTATTGGAAAAAAACTCGGAGAGCCAATTTTCACAGGACTCTCTTGTGGCCAACTTCCGACTACCAAGCTCGTTCGCCATGGACAGAAATAGGTGGTAATCACTTGGTGCGAGATCCGGACTATACGGTGGATGCAAAAGAACCTCCCATCCGAGCTCCCGGAGCTTCTGGCGCGTCACCAAAGATGTGTGTGGCCTGGCGTTGTCCTGATGGAAGACAATTCAGCCTCTGTTGATCAAAGATGGCCTCTTCTGCATGAGTGCTGCATTCAAGCGGTCCAGTTGTTGGCAGTACAGGTCCGAATTGAGCGTTTGGCCATAGGGGAGCAGCTCATAGTGGATGATTCCCTGCCAATCCCACCAAACACACAGAAGAACCTTCCTGGCCGTCAATCCAGGCTTGGAAATGGAAACTGTATCGGGTCCATAAACTGCACTTGTTGGCAGTACAGGTCCGAATTGAGCGTTTGGCCATAGGGGAGCAGCTCATAGTGGATGACTCCCTGCCAATCCCACCAAACACACAGAACAGAAGAATCCAAAGCACGGTGGAATACGTCTGTTAAGTTGTTGACGCGGCTTTTTTTCCTGGCATGTAATATCCTATCACGCTTATAATATTTGTTGCGAGCCTCAGATGCGTTTTCGCCTAAGGAACCAACAGGAAGTACAGATGACTTAATAATCTGAGCACCGTGAACTAAAATTTTGTGGACCGTAGCGGTCATTGGGTACCACGGATATTTCGTCAAATGCAGACGAAGCGTCTCTTCACAAAATTTTTGGAATTTAATCGAACATATTTCATATTCGCATGATATAGCTATTAAAACTATATAAAGTTTGTTTAATAGCTCTTCATCGATTTCCAATATTGATGCAAATAATGGAACATTTGAAAATGCCCCATCGTTGGAATTTCCAGAACCATTCTGGCTTGGTTTGTTTATATGTAACCCCATTTCTGACCAAAGTTTTCTTTCAATGTCCTTTTTGCGTATCAGCATTGTGTCTTTGTCAGAATCCTTACTGATTCGCCATTTCTGAAGACCGACGCGATATGAAATATTCAGAACGAACTCCAAAAACCTAATCCATGCATGGAGAGGACTTATTCCGTACTGCAAAGTATTCGGTTTTGGCTTGAACTGTTGACTGTTAACGTCCTTTGGGCTAGCACCACAAATTGGACATGATTGTGTTGATTTAGTGCCTGTTAAAGTATTTAACACCTTTCCATCGATGAGCGTCATGTGTAAGTCGAAGACAATTTCTACATTCATTTGGTCCGCCTCATAAAGAAATGGCTTTAGGTGTTTTATTTGAGCATCTAAAAGTGCTTTTGAATTCAAAATGTGATCGCGACTTTCTTTAGTGAATTCTATTTTTAGCGGCCTGCAATACTTAACGGATTGTGGGTACCGGCTTCTCCAAACAATTCGTCCATCCTGATCCACCATTTGGAGTGGAATTATTGTTGTAACAAACAAAGATTGGTCCAGGCTATTTGATGCGGGTTCATTAAATTTTTGTTTATAAACGCTCTGGCCGGTTGAACCGTCAAAACCATAGCTAACTGTTTTAGCTTTAATTGGGTAATATCAATAAATTGATTAAATACTGGCTTTTGAAATAAAATTATCCGAGATGCAGTATGGTCAAGTAAGTTCTGCAGCGGCACTTCGGAAACAGTTTCTGTGACGCTAATATCTATAGGCCGGCACTTTTCCTTAGCCTCCTTCACCTTTTCGTAACTCGGATATATATTGGAATTCTTTAAGCGTATATTAATATATTGCTGCTTGGAAAACGAATTTTCTATAATAAATGCTAAGGCCTCATCAGGTGATAATGGTATTGATTTTTTCAATGAAAGCTGCTCCGTTAATTTTGAACTGTCAGGAGAATTCATTGTTGTTTTCAGAATATGTGAAATATCTCTATCATTTGTCTTCTTAGCAGACATAGCAGCTGCATGAACTAGGAGATTAGTTTAATTTTCTTTTGCAAGTTCGGAAGCCAATTTTCTTTTTTGACGTAAACTTCCTTCGTCATAAGATAGAGGAGGCCGTCCACCTTTATGATCACTATTATCCTTTTTTGAATAAAATGTTATTTCTGATGCAAGCCAGATAACATTTTTTTCTTTAAACCGTCGAATATTTCTTTGGGCTTTATTCAGCAGTCTCTTGACTTGTAAAATAAAATTCTTTATTTTTATTTTTATGTCCATCAAAGCATTTTCTGGAAGAGAATTTTTAAGTCTTTCTGCGCAAACCCAGTCGAAAGTAGCGTTCATGTCGCGACGTTTTCCCAACCAAACTTCCAGTAAATCGATACGACGAATAGTATTCTTGCCCACATCTATTGAAATATATCGAAAAACCGCAAAAATCCGCTTATGTTTTAAACTTTACAAAAACGTATACATAATAACACATACTACCACATAACCACTTTTTTGAACCCAACTGTATCTTGCTAGATATGCTCCACGAAACACAACTATATTGAGGTTAGATTCGACCAAATTATGGTTTGTTAATAACATTGAAAACATGACGAAACAAAAGCACATATAATTGAACACATATATATAACTATTTTCTACATACCTGTATGAATATTTTCCATTTTAAAGTATTTCAATTTATTAAACCGTTTAAAAATGCGAGACTCCTAAATATTAAAAAATTTTGCAATTGTGTAAGTCGAGGGTTGCATTATAAAATATAATTTAAATATTTTCGAGAAGGAGGGACAATTATTTACTGGAAATAATATTATAACCATAAAAATATTTTAAAAATTTGTTTGGGTTTATGACAAAAAAAAGGCGATTCCGCCCAATGTGCATTGCAATCTAACCTAATCTAACCTTACGCGAATTTATGCGATTTTAAAATATTGGAATTCCTATGGCTTTATTCGCCTACTGAAGTAGCTCAAATACCAACTGGTAGGTTTGTTTGAAAAACAAGTTCGCTGATGAGAGAATTTGGTATCGTTGTACGGACATAACCACTTGCTCTTCCAAAATGTTGTAATTAATATCTGTTGAGTTGTGTTGATTATATTGAATTGACCTTGAGCCAGCCAGATGCAAACTTTAATTGAAGAATAAGAACAAGATACAAAAACATTTTAAAGTTGTATTTTCTGCTCCCAAAGAGCTCTCAAGGCTACTCACGCTCCCATCTCAAAGTCGGGCGTGTGAAATGAGTGTGAATATGAATATTTTTGTTGTTGAGTATTATAGAAAGCCAGCAGGACAGCAAGCAGAGCAAGTTCCTTTCGAAAAATAAAGGGTTTCGTATTTTATAAGCTGCCTTTATTTGTTTTCTTCTCTCTCTCTCCCTGCTCTCCCTCTCTCTCTTTTCAGCTCTTTACACCCGAGGTGTCAATTTCAACGCCCTTCTTTTGTTTTTTTTGTCCGGGGCCTCATTGTATGTACCTATACTAACATGGCCATGCATATACATACTTCTCTCGTATGCACTTAAACAAGTATGAATATTACCCTCGTTTTTAATTTCTGCCAAATTATGCAAAACTCTTAGAAAAGTGGCGGGGGGTTTTGTAGTAATACACTGTCAGAAAAATGGTAGGCAGACGCCTACAAAAGTGTTCAACATGGCATAAATTGAATGTAAAATTTCGCTGGCACACACAAGGGGCGATAAATTAAAATATGAAAATGCAGATGAAATTGCCTTTGACTTTGACTTCTGGACTCTGTGGGGCGTTGCAAACTCAGCACCTCATCCTTTTTGAAAAGAAGAGCTCACATGTGTGTGTGTGTGTGTGTTTGGGGTGTGTACTATATAGTCACAGGCGTGTGGGAGGCGTGGCCTGTTGCATTTTGCAAGCGACTGACAACTCAATAAAATGTCGCTATTTTAAGATGATGCTGATGATGATGATGATGTGTACATTTTAATGGCTTTCATTACAACTGCAACTGCAACTTAGTTGAATCTGTGATATTCTTTTCACTTATCTTTACCAAATATCTTGAAGTTTACTTACTCCATTTCCAAATCCACATCCTGGGGCATTAAACCCGCCCATTAACTCTGGCCACGTGTATAATTGCTCCCCATTTGCTACCTCTAGAGTACTTCCTTGCGGCCTCCTTCTAATACTCCTGTTTATTAAATTAACCGCTTAAGTTTGAAATTAATTTTAATTACCCTCAACTAGAGCTCAGAGAGCTAACACACACACACACACACACACCACACATATATATATTTATATAGTATCTGACGATATCATCAATTTGAGGCACGTAGCACAGCGGAAACAACAGGAACAACAACCACACAACTTGAACTCCATTTCGAAACGGAGCCGCTGCAGCAGCAGCAGCCACTGAAGCATTTCGTTTGGCAATTGAGCGCAAATTTCATTCTCGTTTCTTTTGGTTTCCTCCTTTTTGCACTTTTGTGCATCTCGTCGCACTGTGTTTTACTCAATATTAATGAAGTCATTAAGACGACATCTACCCTGAGATGGCGCGTAATGCGAGCGAATTATTAACAACGTTCCAAAGCACGGAAACAAGCTCAAGCTGAAGCAGCTCGCCCAGCTCCAGCGGCTCAAGTGGCGTGTCCACAACCCGCCAACGGCATCAATAAACAAAAACAAAAACAACAAAAAAAAAGTAAACCCAGCACAAAAAAATGTTTTAATACACGAGTGCGGGAAAAAAAATAAAGGAATATACAAGGCGGCTTTCATAAATTTGCATGTCGCCTGTCGTGTGGTGAGTGAGAGAGGGGGGGCCGGGGGGAAGGATAAACTCAGGTCTGAGGGGGCGTGACAACAAGTCAATTCGGCGCTCTGTGCTCCAAAAAATGTAGCACAACATTTGTTTTAATTTTTTTTCCTTTTTTTTCTTTTTTGGTAGTCTTAAGAAAGACACAACAAGTAAAGGCTTTAGCCACAATTTTTGGAATTTTTGGTACCCTGGAAAGAAGTTGGTTATTGTGACATAAGCATTATAACATATCTTGTTCCTTAAATCTCGTTCCAACAGATTCAAGTTTTATTGTGTTCAATATATGCTGGCCAAATTGGATCATAATTCTTTAACTTTGACCGCAATATAGTTTAGGGGTCGAAATTGAAGAATTTTGATGGAAAACTTTTTTGTTTTTATGACAAGAAATCTCAGTTTAAATTTGAATAAAATCGGTCAACTAATATTAGGGGTGTTCCTGCAAATGATTCTGATTCTGATTTTAATTTAGGTGTCACCAGATAACCTGCTGAAAGTGACAAATACACTGTCAAACATAACAAGAATCAGAAACAAAATCAAAGTCAACCTCAGGACTGATTTGTGTATTTCTGTCTAACTGTTTCCATACAAAACATTTATACTACTTTTACATTTTGTAATTTCAATACAGAGGACCTGGTACGTCTCATGTGTTTGCCACTAATTTACCTTAAATACTTCAATTAGTGAGTTTAGCTGGCTCTAGGTCCGAAAAGGTTGCGTTTGTTCACAACTGTAAACAACTTATGCATTGTACCACCAAAAAGAACAGAGTTGCCTATACAGAACTGTTTCATCGTTATCCCTAACGACTCCTTCAGTCGGCTTTTCGCTGAAGAAAGCATGATTGCCAACAGTCATTGCTTAGATCATTTGGGAACTGCTAAAAGCAATGAAAGCAAAAATTAACTAGCAATGAGTGCTTATAAATTTCTGGTGGTAATGCTTAAGCTTTTGAGGCTGAACTTTCTAAGTGCAAAACCTTGAAACTTTTGAGCGAGCTTAGTAATACCCGCTAATTTTGAAATGCGAAGCATTCAAAAAAGGGTTTTTTTTGCGTTGTTTCTTGAAACTCTTACAAAAAAGAGAGCGTACAATGCATTAGCTTTTTACAGTTGTGAACAAACGCAACTTTTTCGGACCTAGAGCCAGCTAAACTCACTAATTAAACATTAGAAAGGTGGCCAAATAAATTATAAATGAAATACTTCATATGTACACACCTGATCATATTAATAGGTACACACATCAACTCTGACTTTAAGGTAACAGAAAAAAGTTTTATTCACTGTTTCAAACTTAAAATTTGTTCTCATTGGTTCTTAAACTATTTGTTTTTAATAAAATAAACTTAATTGTAACATAGAATAATAATATAACATAAAAGAGATCATTTTGTGTTTCAGATACGTTTTCAGTGTGATCATAATAATAGGTACACTTCATGTGTTGGTAAGAAAAAAATTTTTATTTCCATTTTGTGTTATTTTTTTTAGGTAAATTAGTATTTCCTAACTTAGTATCCAGTGTATCCACCTCTATTTTTGGCCACTACTGCTATTGTTTTTGGCATACTTTTAATAAGAGCCTGGCTGGTCTCTACTGATGTCTGTTTTTGGACACCTTCCCATAATTTTTGTTTATTTGAAAATGAATGCTTTGCCAATTTCATTTTTGAGTCTCCCCAAAAGTTTTCAATGAGGTTAAGGTCGGGGGATTGGCTTGGCCACTTCAGAACGTCAACTTTTTGGTCCTCGAAAAATTTAGATAACAGCCTTGATGTGTGATTTAGGATCATTTTCTTGCTGAAATACCCAACGTAATGGCATATTTTCCTCAGCATACGGTACCATAACTGTTTCCAATATGGATTTGTACTCTTCAGCATTCATTTTGTTCGTAGTCTGATAAATTGGACCTACGCCGTACCAGGAGAAGCAACCCCATACCATTATATTGCCACCTCCATGTTTGACTGTTTTTTTTGTGGAAACCGTGGATGGAATTGTTTTCCATTAGGGCGTCGAACGTTCCTTTCACAGTCATTCCCAAACAAATTAATCCATAATATGTTTCTCCATTTTTTCTCCCCGGTGCATCCTACCCAGTCTTTGTGGTCCCTTGCAAAAGTTTGCCTCATGGTGATATTTTTTCTGGCAATTCTTCCTGGTAGGTTGGCATCTTGTAGTCGTCTTCGGATAGTTGGAGCACTAACTGAATTCCCAATTTCGGCTGCAATAGCCTTCGATGACTTAAATGGGTCCTTTTTGCTCAAAGTTACCATGGAGTGGTCAAGGGTTTCTGTTGTTTTTTGTGGCCTTCCACGGGTTTCCTGTCTTGGTTTTCTTTCTAATGCATTTTTAACAAAATTATGAGACCTGTTCATTAATTTGGCGATGGCTCGTAAAGATTTGCCTTCTTTTTTCAGACTAAGAACCAATCGAGCTTCTTCTTTAGTACAATGAGAATTTCGACCCAATTATTTAATTCTCTGTATTGACAGGAGCTATACTTAATTTACCTTTAGTTACCAAAAGATCACTGATTACAAAATTATTCACTTGATACTTGTGAGAAACGGAGACTGTACCTATTATTATGATCAGGCGAAATGTGTGGTGGACTCGCAATTTATAGAAATGCTTTGATATACGGGGCAGCCCCTCTTTCAACTCTTTGTCACAGTGTGGCCAGACATTGACAACAACAAAAAACCAAAAATTATAAAGTTGTCAACACTAAAAGTTCGAAAAAAACATCTATAATTAAAAAATTCCGGTGTGTACCTATTAATATGATCAGGTGTGTATATGTTTGTTCAACATATTTCAGTGTTTAAGCGGTGTTCAGTGTTTATGGAAGAAATCGAAGAGAGAGGCATCAGCGGAACACGCCCATTTTGCATCACATACAAATATTACCTTTTACTTATAGTTTGATTTGCATGCAGGATCAAAAGCCGATTGGGAACTATGACTGGTTCTGTTCAGTGTATTATAGAGGTTTTAATTAACCGATTCGGTCTCTAACACAGTTTTTGAGGCAAATTAAACCGCGGTTTTGGTGTGTTTCACTGGGCTTCTCTCAATTTTCGCTCTTTTTACTTTGCAGATAGACATTTTTCATTTTAAACTTTAATTTTTGAAATTAAAGTTGTAAAAACATTTCAATATCGTAAGCACCTTGATGACGGTGCGGTTTTTATGAGATTTTCATCCGCCAGGGCATTCACGAAAGGCAAGTCCAAATCCGAAAATAAACCGTACTTCAATCTCCAATATCAATCCAATCTGCCACAACATGAGGGCAGATTTATTTTGAAGAGACATCAGTTGCAGCAGATGTACAAAATCTAATGTTGTGGAAACACGCCCCCGATTGCAACCAGATAGATTGCTGTCCTTTAAGAGAAAGTTGAAAAAGCTCTTCATCGCTGCAACGATCCAAGTGTTTTCGCATAGCTGAGTTTTATACTAATTTTCCTAACATTTTTGATACAAAATTGTCTACTAAATGAATCGAACCGATGCGTTTTCTTTTGCTGTTTTGGGTTCAACATTTTCCGGTGTTTATTAAAACAAATTTTATTTTATTTTTATATTCGACCAAGCTGATGATAATCAACATGATAATCAAAGTGATTTGATTTTGATTTTGTGTGACAGTTTTCTTATAATTTTCTGCAGGTTAGCTGGTCACACCGAAATTAAAATCAGAATCATAATCAAAATCACTTGCAGGAACACACCCCTAATATAATATATCATACAGCTGCCATTTTCAAAATATATTAAAACATACTTTTAATTTGCGATTTGTGATTTATGATTGCCGATTTTACCTGCTGAAGCAGTGATTACCAATTGCGATTGGTAAACTTGACAAGCTTGATTGGTGAAAAGAAATCGAATTGAAAACTGATTGCAGGGTCAGTCTAGCCCGGCTCAAGCATTCATATTGTAGTTTTTATTGTGACCAACTATTTATAATTTCGTGCCAGTATATTTGTTGATAAAAAGTACTAAAACCTGCCTGACTGACATTATAAATCTAAAAATCTCAACGTGATGGACCATTTCTGAAAAAAAATTCGTGTTCAGCACACGAAAATCATCTATAATCATCGTCAACCCTTCAATATACTGGACCTTGTTGCCTAGTATAAACGTTCTACGCTTACTTTCACTTCTTAAAGGCATACATTCAATTGTGGAAACTTTGTCGAGTTTTCTGACCACCATTTAGGTACATCTTTTTCATTTTTTTAACGATTTAAGCTTCAGGAGAAATTGATAATAAGTGATGCTCTTATAACTGTTTTGTTAAAATACTGACCCATTTGTATTGTCCTGTCTCTTTTCATACAAATACATGTCACATGTGTGAATCGACTTAGCCTCCACTTTTAGCTTTCCTCATTAAGTTTCATTTTAACAGAAATGGATAACACAAGTACTTTTCTGTTCAATAGTTATCATGACACCGTAACAGGGACGCACACCGAACCAGCTCGTATCCAACCGCTTATTCATGCCCGTAAACCAAGCCGCAAACCGAACCAGCATATGTTTAAATATGCTGAACAGAACCGAAAACAGCAGAAGACGGTTTCATGCGTTTCATCGACAAGTTTGTGGTAAAAATGTCTTTAATTCCAAGATTAAGAAATTGCATTAAAACAAGTGAGAAAGTCGGTCAAGCCCGACTATAATATACTGTGTACCAGTTCAGGCCGCCGCTCGCACTTGCTCTCGACTGTAATATTATAGTACATCCAAGGAGTGACGCGGTTATCGTGCAATATTTTTGTTATACGCTCATCTATAAGCTTCTCTCTCTCGCTCTCTCTCTCTCTCTAAGATTGCCTTTGTTGAATGGAATGCTGTGGTGGATGATGGGGAGGTGGGGGGGTGGTTAACTGGCCGTTTTTTGGTCATAACTGGAGTATAGTTCATCCGATCTTATACTCTGTGTACCTTTGGTAACGTATATAGTTTTAGCGTTGTAGAGTTTTTCCAACTAACTTTTAAAGGACAGCAATCTGTCGGGTGACAGTGTTTCAACAACACCAGATTTTGTTCATCTCCTGCAATTGTCGTCTCTGGTTTACTTATTCGTTCATCCTTGAAAGTTTCATATTGAATTTTCTGAATTCAGAATTTTCTTCTGTTGGTAGTGTTTCTCCACCTTACTTTCATTGCACTATAAAGCGTTGGTCTTCTCGGTTTATTTATTGGCAAGTCCGTCATCAAGTATTACGATATCTATTGCATCCCAGCTCTCCAATATAGTCCTGAAACGGCGTCGGTATATCCGACTTAATAGTTTTCAACGTGAATATTTATGATCGAATACTCAGAGTGAACTACAGAACCGAACCGAAACCGTTTGCTGTTTGCTTTCGTTTAAAAACCATGTTATAAACAGAACCGGTGGTTTAAGAACTGCATGAGTCACTGAACCGAACCAGTCCTTATTAATGAAGAACTATTTCCTTAGAACCGAAACTGTACCGGTACAATTTTAAGGTTCTTTTACTGAAAACTGATTCATGTTCAGCACACGATAATCATCTAGAATCACCACCAACTTGTCAGTATACTGGACTGTATTGCCTAGTGTTATTTTTGAACTCAGGTCCTTTTGCACTTAAAACGTATGGAATGGCATAAAACTCATCATACCCTTTAAATGTAATCCCCAGAAGTGCCACACATTAAAAGTAAACACAAAAATACATTTTTTTTTTTTTAACGCATTAGAAGATTGATGCTAGCGGCTGTTTGTACAAGGGACAGCACCCTGGACTCTCGCTCAAAGTGATTGCAATTTTGCCATTTTGTTGACTTTGTGCATGAGCAGATTTTCTTTTTATTATTGGCTTCAACCAAAAATAAAAAATCAAGCACAAGGAATGCAAATGCAAACACAAGACGGAAAATTTTGAAAAGGAAAAACTGGGTTAATAAGATCGCCGTCATCATCATGGTGGTTGCTTGGTGGAACATTAATAAATAGCTGCTTTTAGTTGAAACTAAAAGCGACTCATTTATTATGCATCAAAGATAAACCTTAACTGAGATTAATGTCTCACTTCCAAATGGTCGACAGAGGCGATAGAGCATAAGTAGCCACTGTTTGTGTTGATTTTCCTATATATAGAGAGGGAGGAGGGTGGGGGGTGGGGGATTAATCATCACACCAGGTTGCAGGGTAACGAATTATTTGATGGGACCATTAACTGGTTTTTGTGTACCAGAGAACTGCATTTAATTTGTTTACCATAAATAGGTATGCAGTAAGTTTTTACTTGGGCTCCACTTGAACTTAATGACGGCTGGAAATTTGCAACACGCAAAGCGAAAGCTGTTGAAATTGAGTTAACCTTGGAGTTTTTTTTTTTGCTTTTTTTTCACTAATTTGAATTAATTTTGTTGTCAACACGTAGTCATATGAGGATGTGAACGGTTAGCAGGCAATGCAAAAAGTAATTGAAGGTAATTGCGTATGGGAATACTGCAGGAGAAGAGCTTGAGTAAAATTGCGGTTTTTATTTTGCTTTTAAAAAATAAAATTTATGTATTTTATTTGAGCTTTTTCTTTACAGTACAGTTTTTAACCATAGAAATATGATTTTCAAAACATTTTTTTTAGCCCCAGTGTTGGAAAACTTCTTTTCAATGCCCGAAAAAACTTTGATTTGAGTTGAATGATCATTGAATCTTACTTGTTCTTAAATTTGATACATGTTTTTGCCCTCAATATTTGTTTCTGTGTAATTCGTTTCGCTTTTCAATATTTTGTGGTGTTTCTCAACACTAAACATTCTCAGTTCTAGCTGGAAATTCTTTTGAAGAAGCTTAAATGTTTGCAAAATGTTGTGGTAACCCTAAAAAATAATTGACTTAATTATAAGTGGCGCTGTTTGCACATATTGGAGTGTTTTCCAACACTACAAACTACGAAATTTGTTAAAATTTAGAATTAAAAAACAAATTTGGTGTATATCAAATCTCTTCTTTTGTTATATCGACTCAGAACTCTGTTTTACAACACTAAAATTTTCAAACACTACGTTTTACAACACTATGCGTTACAAAACAGAATTTTAATGATTGCCAAAACAAGTTTGCAGGATTTAATTTTCCGATTTTTATATAACAGATTTTTTTTGGATTTTCAGTGTTGGTAAATTCCAATACTGCATTTAAAAGAACATGCTTATTTCTGATTTAAAAGAGATTTGAGGATAATCTAAGTGTTAAACTATTAAAAGTTATAGTTTGGTATCAATAAATTCGCTTCCTTGTCATTCAACCACTCCGTTTTACAACACTACATTTTACAACAGTTTATTTTACAACACTAAGCTTTACAAACACTGAATTAGGATAAATTAGAGTTTGGTATCATTAAATTTGCATCCTTGTCGGCTTACAACTTCGTTTTACAACACTACATTTTACAATATTTAACTTTACAACACTAAGTTTTACAAACACTGCATTTTAATGGCTAGGAAAACATGTTTGCAAGACTTTATCTACGGATTTTGAAACAGAATTTTGTTGTTTTTTGGTTTTCAGTGTTGTTAAATTGCAATACTACATTTGCAGTTATTTCCCTATTTCTGATTTGCGGCCGAATTTTATTGACAAATTATTAGGTTTAATTTGTATACTCTGTACCAAAGGAAAAAACGTCATATCTCCCCCAAATGATAAAGATCGGATGAACGATACTCAAGCTATGAGCAAAAGAAGTTTCGCTGCCTTCAGCTTTCTACTACAGTTACAGAATATGCTACAGTCGGGCTTAGTCGACTTTCTTACTTCTTTCTATTCTGAAGTAATTACTACAAGCTTGCTTTCGGGTTCCGATAATGATTCGAAGAAAAGTCTTTACAATTTCTCAAATTGCTTAATATTAACTTAAAGTATTATTATAACCAAACATTACCATTATTTTATCAATCGCTTTATCTTCTCTAAAAACTTTTCTCTTAATTTTCATTTCTCACAGAAAAACAAAGCTCAATTAAGCCATGTTCAATCTTAAGCTTTGGTTTATGACACAAAATGCCAAAACTATTAACACCAGGCCCCCAGCTTCAGGCTCAGATTTCAGTTTGACTCTATGTAGGTTGCCCCGTAACGCCTACCCCATCAACCCCAAGCTCTGGTGGTCCAAATCGACGCGCGTTAAGAGTTAAATACAGCCTGCAGATTCTATAAATCAGGCATATTTCTCAACACTTTCAACCGCTCATTAAAAACCATTAAGGAAAATATTCAACTGGGGAAAAATTATGGCGTAAATGATACCTGAACTCGCAGTTTGTTAACTCGGTTTCTGTGTCATTTTCTTGTCTACAACTCTGGTTTTAAGCGTCAAATAAATTTTCGTCTTAAAATATATTCCTAGACGTGGCGTTCTTTTGCCTAGCATTTGCAACAATTTGTTATTGGCCATTTAAGCCGTTTGTTGTTATTGTTGTTGTTTGTTGGCCCCGTTGGCGCACCACAAAACTGAAATCTGTTGAGTGTTAATGACATTTTTATGTTTTAACGCTTGAAAAAGTTTGCGACTACGTCCACTTTTTTGGTGGCCTAACCCGGCTCTGGCTCTCGCTCTGACTGTGGCCTCTGTGCGGGCTGGCCATAGTCAATGGTGAATGGGAAAGCAAGTCCAATTGAAATGCCGGTACTTGCTATTTCGCTCAGGCCAAGTGCTCTGTTTTTCGGGCTTAAAGTGGTGCACAAAAAAAAAAAAGTAACAACTGCAGGTCTGAGTTATTGGTCTGGGTTGATGGGTGCATTTGTGGTTTGCAAGTGGATAGTTTGTTGTATTTCCAATTTAACATGGGGAGGAGGGGGAAATGACAGGTGCCGACCGGCATGTGAAAGGTGTGAAAAGTTTTGGGACCTAAAGTTCTTTCAGGTCAACAAATGTGGTTAGAAATAGAATGGTAGGGAAAATTTTAAAGTTTTTTCTCAAAAATGTTGAGTTAAGTCAACTTAATATATTGTTCTTAGTTTAAGCAGATATTGTGGCCAACCGGTCCGGAACCGCACACTTCTAAACCGGTTCGGTCCCAAGTCTTCTAATATCCGAACAAAACCCCGTACCCCGTTTAAAATTCAAACTTGAACTCAAATCCGATTCGAACTTTTGCCTTTTATTAAAGTAGTTTGGTTCCAAATAACAAATTTATTGCATATATTTATTTATGCAGAAATTTTTTTATTCACACATATTGTTTTTGTTTGTGCGATCGCCCTTTTTTAAGTTACTCTGGATGTGAGTGAAAAATAAAGCCTTAAACATGCTTATGTATGTATTTATGTGTGAGAGAAAAATGATTCGGCAGGCCATCATTTTGACAGCTTGTCAGCTTAGCACCGGTAACTTGACAAGTTGCGCTGTGATCTTGACATTGAATGGAAGAGAGGAATGAACAATTTTTATTCGTGTTTTAATTCTTCTTCTTTGCTTGTGGACACTACTGTTAACATTTTTAAGTGCGCAATGCCTCGATCAAAAACAAGCATTTTCAGGGAATTCTTGTCTTTTGGTATAGCATTAAATTACCGGGCAATGTGGAAAAGAAATTAAAGTAAGTGCAGTAACTGCATGTATATGCAGAACATTTAAAAGATTTGTTTGTAAAATAAAGTGTAGATGTGTACTGGCTGTGTGTTGTTGGCTTTCCTTAGCATTTACTTTGTGTTTAATTTAGAGACGGGCATTTTTCAATTCCCTATCACATGTGCAAAGGCCAGTGCCAGTTGTTGTGGCTTTTCCGTACTAGTCTGTCTCACTTTGTCGTATGCATGCTTAGCTAAACGAAATTGAACATGTTCTCTGTTTGATTGTTGTTGCGCAGATATTGCAAGAAAGATCACACTCCCACTCGCACTGTCAAAGTGATATTTTACACCAATAACCGTAACCGTAACCAAAACACGAAATAGATAAAGGTTAATAACCGTAACCCGTACCGTAACCCATATCCCACAACCGCAATATATAATCGTAACCGAAAAAAATCGATCGGCCGAAACCGTTACCCTTGCTGTTATTCGTTTCGCTTTTAATCTCTGGTACTTATGATATCTTTGATTTCCCCTAGCAGTTTTAGCACTCCAGAAAAGAGAAGGCAAAACATTGAAGATATATTTTGTAGGTTCTAAAAAAAACTTCGTCCATTGTGGTGTTGTGTGCGGTCCTGTTTTTCAAGTCGTCTGCAAAAAATTAATGATCGTCTTTAAAAAAGCCAAATGATGCTATTGTAGGAATTTTATTTTTGGATCTTAACCAGATAAAGTACAAATAAGAAGCTTTAATCAATATCGGATCTTCTTGATTGGATCCGAATGTGGGATCAAGTCGAGTTCGAATAACCAAATAAAATCAATCCCGAGTGTGTTATCAAGCTCACCCCATGACAATTCCGGAATAAAAAAATCCTTCCCCAAGTCAATTCTTTCGTTCTTGGGTTGAAATAAGATATTTCAAAAAATAAATTCAAAAATTCGAAAATCAACTTTTCTTCCCCCTTATAGGTCCTAACTTCGTTATTTACTGACCAATCCCAAATATCCTAGTTCAGACCAGTATTGTGGGTATTAGGAGTAATTTAAAAAAAAATATTTAAAAAACGGTCAACACTTCCTCTTAATATTTTTGCAACCATTTTCGAAAAAGTGGTTTCGAGATAATTGCGATTAAAGTTTCGACAACTGTTTTCTATAAAATCAAATTATTATACTCTGTACCGAAGGTACATAGAGTATATTAAGTTTGTGCAAAAGTATGTAACAGGGAGACGGAATCGTTTCCGACCCTATAAAGTATATATATTCTTGATCAGCATCAACAGCCGATTCGATGTCCGTCTGTCTGTCCGTCTGTCTGTCTGTCCGTCCGTCCGTATGAACGAAGAGATCTCAGAGATGGTAAGAGATAGAGGTTTGACATGTATGGGACATATATTTCTTATACTTGCAGGCAGATCAAGTTTATTTTCAATTTTTGCCACGCCCCCTCCCGCCCCCGCAATTTGGAAAAAACGTTATATCTCCTACAGTTTTGAAGATAGATCGTTCGTACCTTCTAGAGATACCTTGTAAACAAAATTATTTATCGATTTGCTGAAGGAATGATAAAGATCGGATGAACGATACTCAAGTTATGAGCAAAAAACGGCCAGTAAACACCCAACACCACCCCACCCACCACCACGCAGCATTATATTGAATGGCAATCTTAGTGAGAGAAAGAGAGAGAGAGAGTGAAACTTAGAGATGAGCGAGTATAACTCGTGAGCAAATGCGAGCTGCGACGTTAAGGGTACAGAGTATGTTATAGTCGGGCTTGACCGACTTTCTTTCTTGTTTCATATTATCTTTGTGCAAGCATTCTTCGCTCTTTCTTGTATATTCCAAGTTTTGGAATAGAACCGTTATAAAGTTGCTTGCACTTTATGTGAGCATTCGCAAGATTCAATGGAATTTTTACGCCACTTGAATAGAACATGCATTTTATTTGGTCGGTATCGTTGACACGTGCTCACAAAATTTTGGCTTACTTAAACTTTTTGCTTTAATTGAAGTGTATATAAAATTTAAAAAAATTAAAATTGGGCGTGGCACTTCATTATCTGAGTCGGAGAAAGGAAAAATCCAAGCTTACAAGAATTCTGGCCTATTTCTATTGCCAAAATAGCAAAAAAGTCGACAGGAGCCGTCACGCCATAACAAATTTTTTAAATAATGAGGCTAATTATGGTAAAAACATGAAGGGCCGCACCCACAGTGTGCTTACCATCGCGGACAAGCGACTTATATTAAGAGAAGCTTCCAATTCGCACGACTCATTGGCCAAGATAAGGGAAAAATGCAACGTTAAAGCAAGTTTGACAACCATGCGTCGTGTTATTAATAATGCTACACACCTGAAGAGACTAAAAATCAAGAAGAAGCCACCTCTTAACCCGGCTCGGAAGTTACAACGCCTTGATTTCGCGCGCGCACATGTCACCTGGACTTCGGAGTGGCAACGTGTTGTCTTTTCGGACGAAAAAAAGTTTAATTTGGAGGGTCCCGATGGCTACAGCTACTATTTTCATGATCTTCGAAAAGAACCACACCATCTTGATAAGTTGCACAGCAGTGCTGGAGGTACATATTATGGTATGGGGGGCCATTTCCTATTATGGCACCTGGCACCTGTGAGCTTAAATTTATTCCAACCACCATGAATGCGTTATGTTATAATGGTATATTGAAAGAGGCCTTTCCACACTTCCAAACTCTTTTTGCAAATCTAAAATGGATTTATCAACATGATAATGCCCCTATACATACGGCCCGGATTGTTAAATCGTATATAGCGAGCCAAAACGTGTAGTTATTAAACTGGCCACCCTATTCACCGGACTTGAATATCATTGAGAATGTGTGGGGATGGCTAACACTTGAAGTATATGGATCAGGCCAGCAATATTCGAACGTTCCCGAACTAATTGCAGCTATCAAATTAGCATGGGGCTCGATATCGTTGAATTATTTGGGAAAATTGTATGCATCCCTTCCAGATCGAATGTGTGAGGTTTTGGAGAAAAAAGGAGGCTCAACAATGTTTTTTGTATACTTACAACTTTTGAATAATTTTGTAATTTTCGTCTAATTACTACATTTAAATAAACTTTATAAGAAAACAAAAATTTTTCCTAGATGGCTTGGTTTAGCAGCAATTAACTATAGAAAATCGACTTTAGAGGTGTCCTATTCAAGTGGCGAGCAGTGTATCTGCCACTTCAACCTCCAGACAGCCACTATGTGTTAGATAGTCATTTGACTTTCTGCCATTCACTGTAAATTGACAAAATTTGGGGTGAGTTTTGAATTTGTGCTAATTTTCACTCATGTGAAGATTCTGACGAAGTCATTGTGACAACACAATGACGAAGGCCGAACTTCTTTGAGGACACGGAAGATTCCGTATTCATAAAAAGATTTTGGTTTTCAAAGTATACATGTCTGCTCCTTTTAAGAAAAACTAATCGGTTTGTACCATCAACAACAACCATTAACAAACTTAACACAATCCATCTTTGTTATGAAATGTTCTTTATCTCAAATGAAGAAGCTGCTTTTAGCATTGAGATTCTATGCTTGTGGTAATTTCCTAATTACTGTTGGGGACTTTTGTGGAGTGAGCATAGCTACAGCATTTCGGGTAGTGAAAGAAGTTTCTAGAAGTCTATGCCATTGCATCATTAAACAGCAGTTACATTATGTTTGGGGACCCCAATGAAGTCATTCGAAGCTTTCATAAAATTGTTAAATTTCCTGTTAAAGGTTATGGGTCACCCATGTACGGATTCCATCTCCAGGCGGTGCCCATGCCGAGATAATATACCGTAACAGAAAGGGATATTTCTCGATAAATGTATTTTTGCAAGATTGCCTGGTTCATCCCATGATAGCCTGAGCAGTGCGCTGATTTTAAGTCGTACTAGCGTATGTGGACGCCGATTTTGCCCATGCTTGGTCCTTTTATCCTTGTTCTCAATGACATTCTTGTAATCCTCAACTAGAGCTACTAGTTCCGATTCATCCTTGTCTGTAAAATTTCAGATGACAGACAAACTTTTAATCAACATAAAATGACACAGCAAATCAGCTGCTTGACAGTGCTGCCAGATTTTCACTGGAAGTGCTACCACTTTATTAGAGAATTTGGCATTCGTATGTAAACGTTTTAGATAAGTTTATAAATAGGTTTTGTAATCCAATTTGGTTATATGGGACTTTATCTGTTGCATATCAATCATACCAATCATACTTTTTGTTCGATTACTTTTTAGCAATTATGAATGTCAAAGTTGCCAATCGCAATCGGCAATCACTGCATTCAGCAGGTGAAATTGGCAATCATTAATCACAAATTATCTGCTGAATGGGCAAAAAAATGATTGAAATCTTTTAAGTATTTCTCGTGAAATTTGGGTCAAAATGCATCAACTGGTAAAAAAAACAAAAAAACTCCAAAAATTTCCAATTACAATTTTTTTTAGAAAATTACAAAACATTTCAAAACTTTTTTAAAATTTTTTTTGATTCACCAAAAAAAAACATGGAATTTTTATGTTATTTGTAATTTTTGCTATTTTTTTTAAACATAATTTCAATAGTACGTTAAAGCAAATAAGAAATCTTAAAAGAAATTTCATTAAGTTAACAAATGGTTGACCATTATTTTGGATTCAATTTTAAGGCCAGATGTGTTTGGGTTGGTGTAGTGTTATTAAGTCATCAATATCGTTGAGTGTCAAAGCCTAAAGTCAAATAAAGTCACATTTCAAAGTGACAAAAGCAGAGCTGTTAATAGAAGTTATCATTACCATTACATTAAAGTTGAATTGTAATTAAGAATTTCATTTCCATTACAAATTTTTGTGAGCCACGTTATACCCAATGCAAATATGAAATATTCTTTTCTCTCTCGATGCTTTCTTTTTTTTTTTTTTTGCCCCTCTTGTGTGCTCGGTCTCTTTCTATCTTAATTCAATTCAATTGGCTTGTTGTGCCTCAACTTGTGTCAACATTAATTAAATTTCTGCGCACATTTGCAAAACTTTTGAGCAGCTAATTGGATTTCGGTTGCTGCTGCATCACCAACAACAAAAACTAAAGCAAATTCGCGTGCAACCGCGGACTAATAACCGCTGGAGCAGAGCCAATTGAAGCCGCCAAAGTCCGCGTCAGAGGAACGAAACTCAAACCAGTTGCCTGTGCGCCACCAAGTTTCCTGCTAAACAAAAAAAAAGGAAATGCTCCTATTAAACGTATTCCTTTGTTTCAGGCTTCACTGGTGCCTGAAATTTTAACCAAATGGCAGTGAAGTGCGTTAAAACGTATGGCAGCAATTAACAAGTGCAAGCGACTTGACTGCCCTTTGCCAAAAAAAAAAAAGAAAAAAACAAAATGAAAATGAAGCTTAAACTAAGCTCTCTTTAGCTGCTGACTTTTACTTCCTTCTAAGCCAAATTGCATGTGGCTACATATCAACAAAAGATGCAGTAGAAACTGTGCAGGTTCCACCACACTTACCGTTTTTCTACTTTTTTTTTTGCAGTCTTCAGTCAATGCACTCTCTATGACGTCGTCGTCGTCGTCGTCGACGTCTGACTGCACAAAACGAAAAAAAAAAGTTTGAGAAAAAAAAAAAAATAATGAAATCCAAGGCCCAAAAGCAAAAACTTGAAACAACAAATGTATATAAAACTGTTTGGAATTTATGAAATACCCTGGAAATTTTGAAAAAATTACGCGTACTTATATTAAATAGAAATTTCAGAAAATGCACTACATAACCAAAAGGACCCTCGTTAACAGTTTTATTCATATACTTTCTGCTAATACAAAAATTTTTGAGTATTAATAAAAATACCAGGGCTGCAAGCCGGGTTTGAACCGATTTAGCTTAAGCCCGGAATTTCGTCATATTTTTCACTGCGAACCGAACCAAGTGTGACCAAATTATGTGAACCTATACCTGTTCCGAACCCAAGCTATCGGCTCGTTAACAAAATGAATAACTTAAAAAATCTGAACTACAGCCAAGCGATTTTTTTGTCGATATAGTGCGACAGAGTCTAAAAATCGTCATTAGAGGCCTTTAATTAATGTCAAAATCGGCTCCAATAATTATCCATGTTTTGTGGTCCTCGAATTTTATTGAAGAGAATCTAATCGATAATTATCGACTATAATTATAATTGTTAAAATTTTTCATTGTTTAAAATTGCATTCAATATCACTTTCAGAAGATGAAGACATACAAAGTTATCTGCCAACTGTTGACGCTTACTAAATGGTTTCAAAAAATTAACCGATTAATGATATAATTTGGGTCTACGAACCTTTTTAATCATCATCATTGAAGTCCTAGTTTAACAGGCTTTACCAAATATAAAGAAATTTGGAATATTATTTTGTGTATTATATTTATATAGCCGAACCAAATATTGAACCAAAACTTTTATCCAAAAACCTTGAACCTTAAATTTTCGAACATTTACCATAAGTAAATATTGGTTCGAACCCGAAAACCGAAGGTCCTCAAATATGTCTTAGGTTTGCAGCCCTGAAAAATACGCTTTAACATATTTTCCTCCAGGAACAATGCAAAATGGAAAGAGCAGCGGAAAATAACTCTGCCAACTTATTCCAGTACTGGAATATTCAATTGTGATTAAGCGACCTTTCTAATTGTAGATGTATGTTCACCGGCTCGAGGTCAGGTTGTTAGAAAAAAACCATTTTGTTTCTTTTTTTGATATATTTATATATTACAAGATATATTATTGTCTACGTACAGCTTCTAATAATGCTCAAAAACTAAATTAAAATTCCCTTTTTTTGTGCGCTTCACTCATATGTAAGCACAGGTTTGACAACTAAACCCAAAAGTTCTATAGACTTTTTGGCACAATTTCGATTTCATGTTCGAAAAGTAAAAACATTGAAATAATGTTCTGAATTGGCAACCGGAAGGCCAATTGGAACCGTATACTGAAAATAATCGATTGAAACTTAGAATCAGAATCGGAGAACCGAAAAGAAGAGAACAGAAACTATCAAAAAATCGTACCGTCAGAGCAGCTCGTACCCAGAGCCAGCTTACGGCGGCCTAAACACACTTACAAATGAAGAACACATTTCGGAAGCAATAACAACCACACGAAATAGAAAAACAAGTGGCTGTCTGAATGCACACGAAATCCTTTGTCGCCAATAACAAAATCTACGGTGAAGACCGCCTATCCATATTGGTTGTTTCGTTTTTGTTGTTTGTAAAAGGTATCAGAAGGAAAACATACGAAGTTGTTGCAATTTGATGCAATTTACTTCGGCTGTTTGTGTTAGTGACTATGCGCGCTGTGCTCGTAGGCCGTGTGCATCTCTAATATCTCAGGCGGTAGGCGATAATATAATTGATTGATATTTATCCAATTTTCTGAATATTGTAAACTTATATGAAAAATTGGCAAATTTCGCGGTCATTGGATCTTTTGAATAAAAGTTATTAATAGCTATTCTGCTATTCGGAGCGACGACGAATCCATCAAATCAGAGATCATTAAAATTCCACTTCACATATTGTGTGTTCAGCAGAGCAACTTGCTCCCTGATCAAGTATAAATTTGCAATTATCTTAATACTGAACTAGGGAGATGCGGCATCATAATAGCCAATTTGAGTTATCATGATACAGGAGCATGTATCAAAGAAATAGTACGCTACTTTAAAGTGATACTGCTCCCTCCAACAGCAGAAACTATTCGATACAACAATTTTTTCTGATGCCTGCTCAGGGATCAATTATTCTGCTGAACACGCCCAATGTAACGCTTAACTGAACATTTTTGGAATCTATGTAAATAGGCTCTGGACCTAATTTAGCTTTGAGCAGCTGATGCCACATTGTGGCCACTCAACGTACAAACGAGAAGGCTAAGTCAGAGCTATTTGAGTTGAGCATAATTGATCTAGTTGCTTTTTTAAGCTGATCAGAGCTGAATCATTTCAAATAGTTCAAATAGATCATGGCTCATGTCAGGAGGTATTATTCAATATTATCAATAATTTTTTGAGCTATAAGTAGAAGTTCATAGGGCTCATTCAGCAGATAATTTCGATTTACGATTTGTGATTTATGATTGCCGATTTTACTTGCTGAATACAGTGATTGCCGATTGGGATTGAAAAATTTGACAATCATGTACGATTGGTTAACGATTGCTGGGTCAGCCTACTTTTGTGCAGACAATCAATCATATGAAATTTTTTATTCAACAAATCCATAAATATTGAAAACTTTTTGAAAGTGTACTAAGGCCACAGAATATCTTAATGTCTCCAATCAATTCCATTCAGAAGAGACTCATCAGCAATCGCAAATCGTCAGCTGAATACGCCCATTGATAGTTCAAATCAGAAACAAAATCAAGGGGAACTTTGATTCAATAAACTTAAAACTTATACAGAACATTTTACCGAAACATAAATCTCCGTATGTACCGCAATTGTAATGTGATTCGGCTTAATTCCGTGGCAAAAAGTAAAATTTCTAAAGGTATTGACTTAACTTCTACAATTAAACTTAAAGATAATTCGTGTAAAATTTTGTGTAAATCGTTGTTTCAGAGAAGTATCTTTTGGGTTTGTTTTTGGTTAGAGTGTCCAATGCTTAGATAAAATTTTAAGTGTTTTGCCCTCCTCTGCCCTCACTATTCTTTAATACATCTTGTTTCTTAGTACGTTAAGATTCAAAAAATGTTTAGTTTAGCTGCAAGCACCTGCAGCTGGTCTTGTAGTATTCCATAAAGTAATGCACGTTTTATGATTTGTCAGTCCGTATAAACGTAAGATCTCACAGATGGAAAGAGATGGAGATTCGACATGTATGGGATATAAACTTTTTATACCTGCAGGCAGATCAAGTTTATTTCAAAATTTCGAAACGCCCATAGGCGAGCGAAGCTCTTATACGGATTTACGACTTGAGGTATACTAGAAATATTTTGTCTGTGCGACAGATTGTTTTTGGTACGCCTATGTCTTTGCAAAGTCAACCGCATTTGCCATTTGTCGTGTGTACCGAATACTGAGTATCGCTTACTAAGTATAGAGTTCTGAGTTATCGATTACTAAATATCAAGTATCAAGTTGGTTGATTCTGTTTTACCCTAAGTCGCATATTGATTTCGTCTGCGAGTGTCAGTCGTACGTTCATATGTCGCACACTAGTAATACATGGGTATATATAACTTCCATTGCTCTCGCTTTCTTGGGCTTTTGGAGAAGCAACAGTAAATGCCGTTAAATTGTTATCGTTATCTCAAGAGAGTGAGAGGGAGATACCAACCAGGGAGCGAAGAATACAAAAAGGATTGATAAAATTGTTGGGTGATTCCATCAGCATCCGCTCTCTGCTAGCACGAGCATAAGAAATGAGCCCCTTGATTTGAACATTCAAATACGCAAAGAGTGGTTAACTTTGCCCCTCCGATAGCCCTAGTCCTAGCCCACCCTAGACGCTGCATAGTTTCCAGGGTAGTTAAGAACAGCAATTCCAGAACCAACAAAACAACAACAAAAAAAAAACGCAAAAAAAGCGTAAAAAACTCGTTGCATTTTTGCAAAAAAGCAAAAAATAAATACAAAAAGCATAGAGAATGATTATTAACGCCTGTTGGGTATGCCACAGGACGAAGTCTACGCCGGTTCTCCAGCTCCTCCTCAGCTGCCAAGCGGGAGGCTACTGTGCAAACAGTTTTCGTCATGTCGTTGCATGTTTTTTTTTTCCTCTTTTTTTTTTTTTTTTTTTTGGGTGCATTCGCCTGCAGCAGCTTTTGGTTGCAGAATGCAACCGGGCAAAAACAACGGCAAACATGTCGCAGCCTAAAGGAGAATGGGGTGCAGTAGGAAGCCCAAGTCATGACTGCGCCACAGTCGATCTCCGGCTCCTCCTCCACTCATTAGGCGTTTTGCTGCCGCTGCACTTGCCTGGGCCGCTCTCTCTGTGTCTGCATTTCATCCTGTTTCAAAGTTTTGGCTTTCGGAGGGACCAGTGCATCCTGAACAGTCTCAGGCAGTTGCAAATTATGCTCTCAGACTCAATTGTCTTGAGCCCAAAACAACAACAACAACAACAACAACAACAACAACAATAGCCTGCATTTAAATGCAATCTTTGCCTTGGCTAGACAGACAGGCCACAGACATTCCCTTGAGACATGCAGCAGTAGGAGGCGTGGCTAGGTGTGTGCAAAAACGTCGCGTCATCGTCGCGACTTGCACTTCAGAAAAAAAAAGTAAAAAAAAAATTTGTGTATATGTGTTCATTAGAATGTTCTTGATGCTGATGTAAAGGATGATGCTTGAACGCCCTGAAGTAGGCAACACTTTTGGCACACACGCAAAATGATGTATAGGTACAGTCGCTGCAAACATTTTGCTATACATTTTTATCTCTCACGTCAAGAAGAGAGTATGGCGATACATTAGGTTTAGCTTTTTTTCAACTAACCAGATCTGTGGTATCATTCTTTTGTCATCCATTTGGTATATGGGAGTTTTAGCG